>JACMZG010000690.1:11508-27108 GCA_018340805.1 Microvelia longipes
TACTAAGTCATTACTCTTTACTTAGTCATTATCTTACTAATCAATTACTCGTTAATAAGTCATTACTCTTTACTAAAGTCATTACTCTTTACTAGTCATTACTCTTACTAAGTCCATTACTCCTTTACTACATTACTCTTTTACTAGTCATTACTCTTTGACTGAAGTCATTACTCTTTACTAAGTATTACTCTTTCTAAGTCATACTCTCGTTTTACTAAGTCATTACTCTTTACTAAGTCATACTCTTAACTAAAGTCATTACTCTTTAACTAATCACGTACTCTCTTTACTAAAGTCATTACTCTTTACTAAGTCATTACTCTTTTACTAATTCATTAATTCATTACTTTTTACTTAAGTCTTACTCTTTACTAAGTCATTACTCTTACTTTCATTACTTTTACTTTTCAACTCTTTACTAGTCAAACTTTTTACTAAGTCATTACTCTTTACTAAGGTCATACTTTTACTAAGTCATTACTCTTTACTAAGTCATACTCTTGAAACTAAGTCATTACTTTTTACTAAGTTCATTAACTCTTTACTAAGTCATTACTCTTTACTAAGTTCCTTCTCTTTACTAATCTTTTTTACTAATCATTACTCTTTACTAAGTCATTACTCTTTACTTTTGTCATACTTTTTACTAGTCATTACTCTTTACTTATCATTCTTTTTACTAAAGTCATACTCCCTACTTAAGTCATTACTCTTTACTAAGTCATTACTTTTTAAACTTTGTCTTTCTTTACTAAATCCATTACTTTTTACTAAGTCATTACTTTTACTAAGTCATACTCTTTAACTAAGTCACATTACTTAACTTTTTACTTTACTTATCATTACTCTTTCTAAGTCATACTTTTAATTACTCTTACTAATCATTATCCACTAAGTCATTACTTTTACTAAAGTTCATTACTTTTTACTAGTCATTACTTCTTGTCATACTTTTTAGCTCATTACTTTTTACTAAGTCATTACTCTTACTATTAGTCATTAACTTTCATTACTAATAAGTCATTACTTTTACTAAGTATTACTCTTTACTAAGTCATTACTCTTTACTAAGTCTCATTCATTACTCTTTAAGTCATTACTCTTTAGTCATTACTCTTTACTAAGTCATTACTCTTTACTAAGTCATTACTCTTTATGTACTCTTTACTAAATTACTCTTACTTAAGTCATTACTTTTTACTAAGTCATTACTCTTTAAGTCATTAGTCATTACTTTTACTTGTTTACTACTAAGTCATTACTTCTTACTAAAGTATTACCTTACTAAAGTCATTACTCTTTACTTAGGTCATTACTCTTTAACTAAGTCATGTACTCTTTACTTTTCATTAACTATTTACTAGTCATACTCTTTACTAAGTCAATTACTCTTTACTAAGTCATTACTCTTTACTAGTCATTACTTTTTTCTCATTACTCTTACTAGTCATTACTCTTACTAAGTCATTACTCTTACTTCATTACTAAGTCATTACTACTAAGTCATACTTTAATAAGTCATTCTCTTTACTAATCATTACTTTTACTATTACATTAAGTCATTACTCTTACTAAGTCATTACTCTTTTACTAAGTCATTACTCTTTACTAAAGTCATTACTTTACTAAGTCATTACTCTTTACTAAGTCATTACTCTTTACTAAGTCATTACTCTTACTAAGTCATTACTCTTTACTAAGTCATTACTCTTTACTAAGTCATTACTCCTTTACTAAGTCATTACTCTTACTAAGTCATTACTCTTACAAGTCCTCTTTCTTCTCTACTCTTTAACTAAGTCATTACTCTTTACTAAGTCCTTACTCCTTACTAAGTCATTACTCTTTACTTTGTCATTACTCTTTAACTTAGTCATTACTGTCATTACTCTTTACTAAGTCACTACTACTTCTTACTTAGTCATTAACTCTTTACTAAGTCATTACTCTTTACTAAGTCATTACTCTTTACTAATTCATTACTCTTTACTAAGTCATTACTCTTTACATTACTCTTATAAGTCATTACTCTTTACTATTAAAGTCATTACTCTTTACTAAGTCATTACTCTTACTACTAAGTCATTACTCTTTACTAAGTCATTACTCTTTACTAAACACCATTACTCTTTACTAAGTCATTACTCTTTACTAAGTCATTACTCTTTACTAAGTCATTACTACTCATTACTCTTTACTAAGTCATTACTCTTTACTAAGTCATTACTCTAAGTCATTACTTTTTACTAAGTCATTACTCTTTACTAATCATTACTCCATTTACTCTTTACTAAGTCATTAGTCATTACTCTTTACTTAGTCATTACTCTTTAACTAAGTCATTACTCTTTACTAAGTCATTACTCTTTACTAAGTCATTACTCTTTACTAAGTCATTACTCTTTACTAAGTCATTACTCTTTACTAAGTCATTACTCTTTACTAAGTCATTACTCTTTACTAAGTCATTACTCTTTACTAAGTCATTACTCTTTCTAAGTCATTACTCTTACTAAGTCATTACTCTTTACTTGTCATTACTCTTTACTTAGTCATTACTCTTTACTCTTTTTACTAAGTCATTACTCTTTACTAAGTCATTAACTCTTTACTAAGTCATTACTAATCATTACTCTTACTAAGTCATTACTTTACTTGTCATTACTCTTTACTAAGTCAGTCAGTCCATTACTTACTTCATTACTCGTTACTAAGTCATTACTCTTTACTTAGTCATTACTTTTTCTTTGTCATTACTCTTTACTTAGTCATTACTCTTTACTAAGTCATTACTCTTTACTTTGTCATTACTCTTTACTAGTCATTAGTCGTTACTAAGTCATTACTCTTTAATCATACTCTTTAGTCATACTCTTACTAAGTCATTACTCTTTACTTCTAGTCATTACTCTTTACTAAGTCAATTACTCTTACTTAAGTCATACTTTTTTACTAAGTCATTACTCTTTACTTATCATGTCTCTTTACTCAGTCATTACTCTTTTTACTTTACTAAGTCAGTTACTGTCTTACTAATCATTACTCTTTACTAATCATTAACTCTTTACTAAGTCATTACTCTTTTACTTAGTCATTTACTTTTTACTATCATTACTCTTTTACTTGTCAATTATCTTACTAAGTCCATAGTCGTCACTAAATATTACTCGTTACTAAGTCATTACTCTTTACTTAGTCCATTCTTTTTTCTTTGTCATTACTCTTTACTTAGTCATTACCTCTTTACTAAGTCATTATCTCTTTACTTTGTCTTACTCTTTACTTAGTCATTAGTCGTTACTAAGTCTACTCGTTACTAAGTCATTACTCTTTACTTAAATATTACTCTTTACTAAAGTCATTACTCTTTACTAAGTCATTACTTTACTTACTAAGTCATTACTCTTTAGTCATCTTCTCTTTACTAAATCATTACTCTTTACTAAGTCATTAATCTTTACTAAGTCATTACTCTTTACTTTCATTATTCTTTACTTAGTCCATTACTCTTACTAGTCATTACTTTTACTTACCTAGTTCATTACTCTTTACTATCATTAGTTCTTTTACTCTTTACTTAGTCATTACTTTTCTTGTTACTCCTTTACTAAGTCATTACTCTTAACTACTTACTCTTTACTAAGTCATACCTCTTTACTTATCATTACTCTTTACTAAGTCATTACTCTTTGTCATATCACTTCATTAACAACTCTTTACTTAGTCATTACTTTTACTTAGTCCATTACTTAGTTCATTACTCTTTACTAAGGTCATTACTCTTTTAGTCGTTACTAAGTTCATTACTCGTTAATAAGTCATTACTTTTTACCATTACTTCTTTACTAGTCATTACTCTTTACTAGTCATTACTCTTTAACTAAGTCAATTACTCTTTACTTAATTCTCTTACTAAGTCATACTCTTTACTAATCATTACTCTTACTAAGTCATTACTTTTACTAAGTCATTACTCTTTACTAAAGTCATCACTTTACTAAGTTACTACTTCATTACTAACTTAAGTCATTACTCTTACTAAGTCATTACTCTTTACTAAGTCATTACTCTTTACTAAGTCATTACTCTTTACTAAGTCATTACTCTTTACTAAGTCTTACTCTTTACTCATTCACTACTAGTCATTTAGAGTCACTTACTCTTACTCTAAAGTCATTACTCTTTACTAAGTCATTACTCTTACTAATCATTACTCTTTACTAAGTCATTACTCTTTACTAAGTCATTACTCTTTACTAAGTCATTACTCTTACTTTATTACTCTTTATTAGTCATTACTCTTTACTAGTCATTACTCTTTACTAAGTCATTACTCTTTACTATCATTACTCTTTACTTAGTCATTACTTTTTACTAAGTCATTACTCTTTACTAAGTCATTACTCTTACTAAGTCATACTCTTTACTAAGTCATTACTCTTTACTAGTCATTACTCTTTACTAAGTCATTACTCTTTAGTCATTACTCCTTTACTAAGTCCATTACTCTTTACTGAAGTCTTTCTTCATTACTCTTTACTAATTAGTCACTCTTTAAGTCTCTTGTCATTACTCTTTACTAGTCATTACTCTTTACTAATTACTCTTTAAGTCATTACTCTTTACTAATCATTACTCTTTACTAAGTCATTACTCTACTAAGTCATTACCTTACTAAGTCATTACTCTTTACTAAGTCATTACTCTTTACTAAGTCATTACTCTTTACTAAGTCATTACTCTTTACTCTTTACTCTTTACTAAGTCATTACTCTTTACATTGTCATTACTCTTTACTAAGTCATTACTCTTTACTAAGTCATTACTTTTTACTAAGTCATTACTCTTTACTCATTAACTCTTTACTTAGTCATTACTCTTATTACTCTTTACTAAGTCATTACTGCTTACTAAGTCATACTGTTACTAAGTCATTACTCTTACTAAGTCATTACTCTTTAACTAAGTCATACTCTTTACTAATTCATTACTCTTTAACTAATCATACTCTTACTAAGTCATTACTTTACTAAGTCATTACTCTTTTACTTAGTCATTACTCTTAGTCATTAACTCTTTACTAAGTCAATTACTTTACTTTGTCATTACTCTTTACTAAGTCATTCTTTACTAAGTCATACTCTTTAATAGTCATTACTCTTTACATAGTCATTACTCTTTACTTCATGTCATTACTCTTTACTAGTCATACTCTTTACTGTCATACTAGTCATTACTCTTTACTAAGTCATTACTCTTTACTTAGTCATTACTTACTCTTACTACTAAAATCATTACTCTTTACTAAGTCATTACTCTTACTAAGTCATTACTCTTTACTAAGTCATTACTCTTTACTAATCATTACTCTTTAGTCATTACTCTTACTCTTACTACTAAGTCATTACTCTTTACTAAGTCATTACTCTTACTACATTACTCTTATACTCTTTACTAAGTCATTACTCTTTACTTCATTACTCTTTACTAAATCATTACTCTTTACTCTTACTCTTTACTAAGTCATTACTTCTTATTACTCTGTACTTAATCCATTGTTACTTAAAGTCATTATCTTTACTTACTCTTTACATTATTACTCTTTACTAGTCATTACTCGTTTAACTAATGCTTTACTAGTCATTTCATAAGTATTTACTAAGTCATTACTCTTCTACTAAGTCATCCTCTTTACTTAGTCATTTACTCCTTTACTTAGTCATTACTCCTTCATTGCTTTACTGTCACTTACTTCTTTACTAGTCATTACTCTTTACTTAGTCATTACTCTTTACTAAATCTTACTCCTTTCTAAGTCATTACTCTTTACTTAGTCATACTCTTACTCTTACTCTTTACTACAGTCATTACTCTTTACTAAGTCATTACTCTGTTTACTAAAGTCATTGCTCTTTACTAAGTCATTACTCTTTACTTACTACTAAGTATTACTCTTTACTAAGTCATACTCTTTACTAACTCTTACTATTACTCCTTTACTAAGTCATTACTCTTTACTAGTCATTACTCTTTTTACTAAGTCATTACTCTTTACTAAGTCATACTTTTTACTAAGTCATTACTCTTTACAAGTCATTACTCTTTACTAGTTCATTACTCCTTACTAAGTCATTACTCTTTAACAAGTCATTACTTTACTAGTCATCATTACTCTTTACTAAGTCCACTCTTACTTTCTTACTCTTTACTTAGTCATTACTCTTACTAAGTCATTACTTTTACTAAGTCATACTCTTTACTATTCATTACTCTTTACTAGTCATTACTTTTTACTAAGTCATTCTCTTTACTAAGTCATTATCTTTTACTAGTATTACTCTTTACTAAGTCATTACTCTTTACTAAGTCATTACTCTTACTAAGTCATACTCTTTACTAAGTCATTACTCTTTACTAAGTCATTACTCTACTAAGTACTAAGTCATTTACTCTTTACTAAGTCATTACTCTTTACTAAGTCATTACTCTTTACTAAGTCATACTTACTAATCATTACTCTTTACTAAGTCATTACTCTTACTAGTCATTACTCTTTACTAAGTCATTACTCCTTCATAACTAAAGTCATTACTCTTACTCTTACTCTTTACTAAGTCATTACTCTTACTAAGTCATTACTCTTTACTAAGTGACTAAGTCATTACTACTAAGTCATTACTCTTTACTAAGTCATTACTCTTACTAATTTTACTAGTCATTACTCGTTTACTAAGTCATTACTCTTTAGTCATACTCTTTAGTCATTACTCTTTACTAAGTCATTACTCGTTACTAAGTCATTACTCTTACTAAGTCTTACTCTTTACTAAGTCATTACTAAAGTCATTACTCTTAACTAAGTCATACTCTAACTAAGTCATTACTCTTTACTAAAGTCATTACTTTACTAGTCTTACTCTTTACTAAGTCATACTCTTTCTAAGTCATTACTCGTTACTAGTCATTACTCTTTACTAAGTCATTACTCTTTACTAAGTCATTACTCTTTACTAAGTCATTACCTTTACTAAGTCATTACTCTTTACTTATACTCTTTACTAAATTACATTACTCTACTTATTACTTTTTACTAAGTCATTACTCTTTACTTATCATTACTCTTTACTTAGTCATTAACTTTTTACTAAGTCATTACTCTTTACTAAGTCATTACTTTTTATAAGTCTACTTTTTACTAAGTTCATTACTCTTTACTTAGTCATTACTCTTTACTAATCATTATCTTTACTAAGTCATTACTCTTTACTAAAGTCCATTAGTCACATCATTTACTGTTTACTAAGTATTATTTTACTTAGTCATTACTTTTTTACTTGTCCATTACTTTTACTAAGTCATTACTTTTTACTAAGTCATTACTCTTTACTAAAGTCATTACTCTTACTTAGAGTCACTAGTCGTTACTAAAGTCATTACTCGTTACTAAGTCATTACTCTTTACTAAGTCATTACTCTTTTACTTAAGTCATTACTCTTTTACTTATCATTACTCTTTACTTAAGTCACTACTACTTTACTTAAGTCATTACTCTTTACTTAAGTCATTACCTTTACTAAGTCATTACTCTTTACTAGTCATTACTCTTACCTTAGTCATGTACTCTTTACTACGTCAATTACTCTTATAAGTCTTACTCGTTACTAAGTCATTACTCTTTACTTCATTACTCTTTACTAAGTCAGTACTCTTACAAGTCACTTACTCTTTACTAAGTATTACTCTTTATTTGTCATTACTCTTACTAGTCATTACTCCTTTACTAAGTCATTACTCTTTAATAAGTCTTACTTCCTTTTACTAAGTCATTACTCTTCACTAAGTCATTAACTTTACTAAGTCATTTACTCTTTACTAAGTCATTACTCTTTACTAAGTCATTACTCTTACTCTTTACTAACATTACTCTTTACTAAGTCATTACTCTTTACTAAGTCATTACCTCTTCTTTGTCATACTCTTTCTAGTCATTACTCTTTACTTAGTCATTACTTTTTACTAAGTCATTACCTTTTAACTTAGTCATTACTCTTTACTTAGTCATCTACTTTACTACGTCATTACTCTTTACTAGTCATTACTCTTTACTAAGTCATTACTCTTTACTAGTCATTACTCTTTACTAAGTCATTACTCTTACTTTGTCATTACTCTTTACTAAGTCATTAGTCGTTACTAAAGTCATTACTCGTTACTAAGTCATTACTCTTTACTTAGTCATTACTTTTACTTGTCATTACCTTTACTAAGTCATTACTCCTTTACTTAAGTCATTACTCTTTACCATTACTGTCATTACTCTTACTTACGTCACTTAGTCGTTACTAAGTCATTACTCGTACTAAGTCATACTCCTTACCTAAGTCATTACTCTTTCTTTACTAATCATTACTCTTTACTAAGTCATTACTCTTTACTAAGTCAATTACTCTTTACTAAATCCATTACTCTTTACTTTGTGTCATTACTCTTTACTTAGTCATACTCTCTTACTTAGTCATTACTCTTTAAGCTACTCTTTACTTAGTCATTATCTTTACTTAGTCATTAGTCATTACTCTTTCTAAGTCATTAAGTCCATTACTCTTTACTAATCATTACTCTTTACTAGTCATTACTCTTTTACTAAGTCATTACTCTTACTTTGTCATTACTCTTTAAAGTCATTAGTCTTACTTATTACTCGTTACTCATACTCTTTACTTAGTCATTACTTTTACTTTGTCATTACTCTTTACTAGTCATTACTCTTTACATAAGTCATTACTCTTTACGTCTTACTTTCAGTCATTACTCTTACTAAGTCATTACTCGTTACTAAGTCATTCTTTTTAAGTCATTACTCTTTACTAAGTCAATTACTCTTACTAAGTCATTACTCTTTACTAAGTCATTACCTTTACTAAGTCATTACTCTTACTAATCATTACTCTTTACTAAGTCATTACTCTTTACTAAGTCATTACTCTTTACTAAGTCATTACTCTTTACTAAGTCATTACTTTTTACTAAGTCATTACTCTTTACTAAGTCATTACTTCTTTACTAAGTCATTACTCTTACTAAGTCATTACTCTTTACTAAGTCATTACTCTTTACTAAGTCATTACTCTTTACTAAGTCATTACTCTTACTAAGTCATTACTCTTTACTCATTACTCTTTTACAAGTCTTACTCTTTACTAAGTTTACTCATTACTCTTTACTAAGTCATACTCTTTACTAAGTCATTACTCTTTTACTAAGTCATTACTCTTTACTAAGTCATTACTCTTACTAAGTCATTACTCTTACTAAGTCATTACTCTTTACTAAGTCGTCATTACTTTTACTTACAGTCATTACTCTTTAAGTCATTACTCTTTACTAAGTCATTACTCTTTACTAAGTCATTACTCTTTACTAAGTCATTACTCTTTACTAAGTCATTACTCTTACTAAGTCATTTTACTAAGTCATTACTCTTTACTAAGTCATTACTCTTTACTAACTCACTTATTACTCTTTACTAAGTCATTACTCTTTACTAAGTCATTACTCTTTACTTTTCAGTCAACTTACTCCTTTACTAAGTCATTACTCTTTACTAAGTCATTACTCTTTACTTAGTCATTACTCTTTACTAGTCATTACTTTACTAAGTCATTACTCCTTACTAAGTCATTACTCTTACTAAGTCTACTAAGTCATTACTCTTTACTAAGTCATTACTCTTTACTAAGTCATTACTCTTTACTAAGTCATTACTCTTTACTAAGTCATTACTCTTTACTAAGTCATTACTCTTACTAGTCATTACTCTTTACTTAGTCTTACTTTGTCATTACTCTTTTACTAAGTCATTACTCTTTATAAGTCATTAACTCTTTACTTTTTACTCTTTAAGTCATTACTTACTCATTACTCTTTACTAAGTCATACTCTTTACTAAGTCATTACTCTTTAACTTAGTCATTACTCTTTACTAAGTCATTACTCTTACTTAGTCATAACTCTTTACTTAGTCATTACTCTTTACTAGTCATTACTCTTTTTACTCTTGCTAAGTCATTACTCTTTACTAGTCATTACTCTTTACTAAGTCATTACTTTTACTAAGTCATTACTCTTTACTCATTACTCTTACTTCATTACTTTACTAAGTCATTACTCTTTACTAAGTCATTACTCTTACTACATTACTCTTTACT
This sequence comes from Microvelia longipes, assembly GCA_018340805.1. NCBI lineage: Eukaryota > Metazoa > Arthropoda > Insecta > Hemiptera > Veliidae > Microvelia > Microvelia longipes. The sequence continues at coordinate 21,721 of JACMZG010000690.1, forward strand.
AGTCATTACTCTTTACTTTGTCATTACTCTTTACTAGTCATTACTCTTTACTTAGTCATTACTTTTACAGTCATTACTCTTTACTAAGTCATTACTCTTTACTTAGTCATTTACTTTTTACTAAGTCATTACTCTTTACTAAGTCAGTCATTACTCTTTACTAAGTCATTATCGTTACTAAGTCATTACTCGTTACTATCATTACTTTACTTAGTCATTACTTTTTACTTTGTCATTACTCTTTACTAGTCATTACTCTTTACTAAGTCATTACTCTTTACTTGTCATTACTTTACTAAGTCATTACTCTTACTAAGTCATTACTCTTACTAAGTCATTACTCTTTTACTAAGTCATTACTCTTTACTAAGTCATTACTCTTTACTAAGTCATTACTCTTTACTAAGTCATTACTCTTTACTAAGTCTTACTCTTTACTAAGTCATTACTCTTTACTAGTCATTACTTTACTCATTACTCTTTTACTAAGTCATTACTCTTTACTAAGTCATTACTCTTTTACTAAGTCATTACACTCATTACTCTTTACTAAGTCATTACTCTTTACTCATTAGTCATTACTCTTTACTAAGTCATTACTCTTACTTCATTACTACTAAGTCATTACTCTTTACTAAGTCATTACTCTTTACTAAGTCATTACTCTTTACGTCATTAGTCATTACTCTTTACTAAGTCATTACTCTTTACTAAGTCATTACTCTTTACTAAGTCATTACTCTTTACTAAGTCATTACTCTTTACTAAGTCATTACTCTTTACTAAGTCATTACTCTTTACTAAGTCATTACTCTTTACTAAGTCATTACTCTTTACTAAGTCATTACTCTTACTAGTGTCATTACTCTTTACTAAGTCATTTTTGCTAAAAAAAAACTTTTAAACTCTACTAAGTCACTGACTTATAACGCGAAAACAGGGTAATGCATTTTCTGCATATATTTGAATGTCAACAATCATGTCTTATATCACCAGTGCTATTCTTCATTCAAACCTGACATTCTCTGACCAGGGCTGGAGAGTCTCTTGTAACTTTTTGTAGGAATAAACATAGATTTTCATTCAAATCTCCATCTATCGATATATCAGTCATATCATCTTTATTCACTTCTTCTTTTTCATTTTCTATTGATCCTTGGTTTTCAATGCTCTCATTTCAAATAAGGTGAATGCTATCCATAATTTCTGAAAGTAGTTTTTAAGATCATCAATATTAAGGTGTTTCGTTAGGAATTTGATTGGTGATATTTGCCTCCTTCTTTTCAAGTCATCTGGTAAGCTAATCAATGTTGTTGATTGTATTTTGATTTCATTAAGCAGTAGAAAACAGGGAGAAATCTTGTGTCATGTTAGACCGAAATTACAAATAACTGCGAGAAAAGAAAGTGCCATCATTACAAATTTTCTTCATATTTTATGAAAATTTGATAGTATTTCTGAAGAAAAAATAGCATCTAATTTTCTTTTCAACAAGGGTAAACAACAGGTGAAAAATATTGTTTAGGGTTTGTGAGATATTATGGAATCAATGAAATCATCAATATTGTGAGGAATTGAAAGAAATTTATAGATTCCGATAATTCATGTTTCATGATATCATAGGAAATGATATATGAGATACCACATAAGTAAAGTGAGCTCGAAAGATATTATCACACACTCGCCTCAGTGAACCTTTAAATATAAGTACCGTATTTTTCGGGGTTTAAGCCGCGGCTTATACGTTGAAATCTGAATCAGGTGTATTATTTCCCCAGAGTCTATTGATTATACATAAACAATAAAAATAACTGCGTAAACGATGGGAAAAATTTGATGGTAAAAGTAATTCGCTAATATATAAATTCTGGTAGAATGAGAAGGGATAGTTGAAAGCTGGAAAAAAGTTAGTAAGAGTGTGTTTTAAATGGATTTTAAAAAAATAATGGAACCAAGTTTACAAGAAGTGTCATCAACTGTAAATTTTAATCCAGGAATGTCAGAAGTTATAGGGAGTTCTGATTGTTTTCAATTTTAATTGACTTTTTCATAATCTTGATTATTAAAATTTTCAGTCACAATTTTTCGCATATAAGTCGCAATACATCGTAATAACAAATCGGCAGAAAATACGGTAATTAGGATTAGTTAAATTGAGTAATTTAAAATAAATTTGAAATCAAGGTTGTCTTAATTATGACAATTTTAAATTACAATGTTGAGAATTATTGAAAAAGTCAAATAATTTTAAAGCAAACTAGAAAATATATCTATGGTTTAGCCAGACGATATTTTCTTGCTACTAATTCTCCTTTAGAAGAAATTTTGGAATTAGTCAATCGTATTAATGGTAACATTAAATTCATTTTAGAGAAGTCAATTGACTTTTAAATTCTTTTTCTGGACACTTTTATCGAAAAGAAACTTGGTGAATATTAACTACCCAAATATATATGAAATCATTTCACAGTGAACATATATTACCCTGGAGCAGTAATACTACCATCTTTTTAACTGAAGTTGAAGCCAGCAATTTTTAACTACCTGAAGAAACTTCTGAATTATCTTTGAGCTTCTTTTTCAACTTCTGTAATGACTTTTTTGGTTGCGTTGACCCTCAACTGCGAAGCTATGGTTACATTTACAGGTAATTCTTCGCAGTGCAGCCCCGTGAGGATATTGTTAACATCTTAATGAAATGCTCTTTTTGTTGTCTTTATTTTTGTAATTCCAAATATCTTCATACTTGAAGAAGTCTTCTTAGACTCTCAATAACCTCAAACACTAAATAAATAATGAATAAAAAATAAAATTACTTGTGTTTAAAATAGACTACTTTCCGTTGTCAAATATTTATTTACTGACAATAATAATTTATAATTAAATAAACGATTATATTCCGATTTTCATCGTTTTTGGTGACTGGTGAGTTTCGCTCACTTCTCTCATTATCGATAGTATCTTCCCAATCTTCACGAAAATGAGAGTACCATTTAAAAATATTTGATCTTGATGGCGTTTTATTCTCATGCACTTCTAAACATTTTATAGATCTTCGTCGCCGTTTTACCAATTCGTAACAAAAATTTATATTTATTCAAATCTATAACAACACTTAAAAGATTAGCCGATAAAATAAACAACAGGTTAATTGCAATATAAAAATATCAACGAAGCCTCTATATCTTACTGACAACATACAAACAAATATAAATTTCACAATTGAATATAACTCGCATTCTAATAAACTGTCCGGGAACGTTAATGTCACACCTTGTATTTTAAATATTTTACATTTTAATGATATTATTTTATTTTTTTCATTTATTAAATATAAATTAAATTTTTCAATGTTTTCAATTTAAATAAATTCAATAAATGTAGCGGACATGTTTTGTTCATAATATTACTATTAGTATTACTATTAGTATTATCATTTTATTATTATAATTTTTATGGTTCCTAATGAAGAATTTGATTGAGAGAAAATGTGAAATTAAATTTGTAACAAAATTTCTACTGGCATGGATTGTATTACTAGCAAAACTGTAAATATCAATAAAATTCTTGAGTTTCTTTAATGCAAACTGTATTTTAATCAGAATACAGCATGCATTTGTTTTTTAAACAACTCTTATCATATGAAATAATAGAGGCACACATAAATGACGTAGTTATTTTTATATTATGTCAATTTTTAAAATCTCATATCAATATAATTTATTCACATATTTAACAACATTTTAATTGGTCTATTTCTATTAAAATATATTTCTATAATATTTCATTGTATGTAATGTTAGTATTTAATTTTAACATTGCTATGTCTTTGTATTATCTAAAATTACTTAGAATCACTATTATCATAACTGATAGTATTTTTATTTGGTTTCCGATTCAAATTCTAAAATATTATGACTCACATCAATACAATATGTCATTTATTACTCTTAAATGTATAATGTATCATTTAAGAGCAACATTTTTGTTAGGATCGTTGATAGTTACTACTTTAACATGAGTTATTTTGTTGAAACAAAATTTATAAATAAAATAAATAGTGCTATGTTTCTGTGCAGGTTTACAAGTTTTTTCCAAACGTTTTTTTTAACCCTTTGAGGCACGGTAGTATTAAAAGTGTCCCACATTTTTGATGCGTAAATATGCATGGTAAGATGTTTTTTGAACCACCTCGGAATATTTTTACTCTCAATTACAAACTACTTCATGTAATTGATAATGAAATTTTTCGAGGTGGTTCAAAACATATTCCACCATGTATATTTTACGCATCAAAGAGGTGGGACACTTTTAATACCGCCGTGCCTCAAAGAGTTAAAATACTTTCAATTTTTTTGAAATATTAAATAATTTAAATTCATACATGACCATGGACCATACTTCCCGGAATAAATTACAAAAATGAACGTGCTATCATAAGAAAATATAAAAATAATAATAGTATTACGCATATATTCGAAGAATCAGAAATAAATCGAAATATTGTTACTTGAATTATCCAATTATATAAAATACAGGTCGAGTTGAAGAAAAAGTTAATCAATCCTCATTAGAAATTATTGAATGAAGAAGTGAGAAACTTCATAAGAGAAGATGTCTTATTAATACTAAAGTCATAAATAGGAAAGTTCATACACATCTATACATATTCTGTTCGACGACGATAATTGAAAATGCTCTAAAAGAGCTTCATTATACGTTTAAGAGTTAAGCTGGTGACTGAAAACTGAAACCATGAAAACAACATATTTTCGGGAGGTTTATTGTGAAAGATATTTCGGAATGGATGATTCCAAAGTGATTTTTCTTGATGAATTCGCTGTGAGTTCAATGAGGCAAAAGTTTAGAAGAAGCTTTGTTGGAACAACGCCTCGAAAACAAGTATGAGGTATTCAGTCTAAAAGGTTCTGTGCAGCTATATGTAAGAAAAGATTTTAGTTTATGAAATCATATAAACTGCATATAACCGAGAAGCATTCCTTCTTTCTAGTAAACCTAATAAGCAAAATTCGTGAGGAACATTGTTTTATGTGACTAATAATGGAGAAGCTGTCATAGAAGCAATTCAAATGAGGGTCATGCGTTGGATTTTTTCACCAGTATATAATCCACAACATAACCAGTCAAAGAAATATCAGAATGAAAATCATTAATAAAAGATGCGAATTCGAATATTCGTGAAGAACTTATAAATGCAATTATCAATTCTGTCACAGAAGAAGATTGTATAGATTCTTTTAATCATGTTCGTGATTTTGCTGTAAGAGAGTTAAGAAGAGAAGAATTCTAATTTGTTCGATTTTTTTTTTGAAAGTTGTAATTCTCATATCATAACTTTGAAAATATTCAAATACTAACCATTTAATT
>JACMZG010000691.1:0-15583 GCA_018340805.1 Microvelia longipes
GATTTCTTAAGATTTTTCGTGGTTTTGTAAGTTTGATTAAATAAAATTTATTAAGGCCTGTGGCCCAATGGATAAGGCGTCTGACTTCGAATCAGAAGATTGCAGGTTCGAGTCCTGCCAGGTCGTATTTTTTTTCTAATAAATATTTTTGAGAATCATGTTGATTCGGCGATTTTCAAGTGCATGATGAAGAACGGTTTTCAAATTTTTCATATAGAATCTCATCTACAAATCATTTGATAATCTTTGGCAAAAGACGATTGGAAATGATTTGAATTTCTATTAAAATTAATAGCAAAGATTTTGATTTTTCTAACAGAGTTTTACATAAATCTTGAGTAAATAATCAGTGTGAATTTCTTAAGATTTTTTTCGTGGTTTTGTAAAGTTTATTAAAATAAAAATTTTATTTAAGGCCTGTGGCCCAATGGATAAGGCGTCTGACTTCGAATCAGAAGATTGCAGGTTCGAGTCCTGCCAGGGTCGTATTTTTTTTTCTAATAAATATTTTTGAATCATGTTGATTCGGCGATTTTCAAGTGCATGATGAAGAACGGTTTTCAAATTTTTCATATAGAATCTCATCTACAAATCATTTGATAATCTTTGGCAAAAGACGATTGGAAATGATTTGAATTTCTATTAAAATTAATAGCAAGATTTTGATTTTTCTAACAGAGTTTTACATAAATCTTGAGTAAATAATCAGTGTGAATTTCTTAAGATTTTTTTCGTGGTTTTGTAAAGTTTATTAAATAAAATTTTATTTAAGGCCCTGTGGCCCAATGGATAAGGCGTCTGACTTCGAATCAGAAGATTGCAGGTTCGAGTCCTGCCAGGGTCGTATTTTTTTTCTAATAAATATTTTTGAGAATCATGTTGATTCGGCGATTTTCAAGTGCATGATGAAAGAACGGTTTTCAAATTTTTCATATAGAATCTCATCTACAAATCATTTGATAATCTTTGGGCAAAAGACGATTGGAAATGATTTGAATTTCTATTAAAAATAGCAAGATTTTGATTTTTTTCTAACAGAGTTTTACATAAATCTTGAGTAAATAATCAGTGTGAATTTCTTAAGATTTTTTTCGTGGTTTTGTAAAGTTTATTAAAATAAAATTTTATTTAAGGCCCTGTGGCCCAATGGATAAGGCGTCTGACTTCGAATCAGAAGATTGCAGGTTCGAGTCCTGCCAGGGTCGTATTTTTTTTCTAATAAATATTTTTGAGAATCATGTTGATTCGGCGATTTTCAAGTGCATGATGAAGAACGGTTTTCAAATTTTTCATATAGAATCTCATCTACAAATCATTTGATAATCTTTGGCAAAAGACGATTGGAAATGATTTGAATTTCTATTAAAATTAATAGCAAGATTTTGATTTTTCTAACAGAGTTTTACATAAATCTTGAGTAAATAATCAGTGTGAATTTCTTAAGATTTTTTTCGTGGTTTGTAAAGTTTATTAAAATAAAATTTTATTTAAGGCCCTGTGGCCCAATGGATAAGGCGTCTGACTTCGAATCAGAAGATTGCAGGTTCGAGTCCTGCCAGGGTCGTATTTTTTTTCTAATAAATATTTTTGAGAATCATGTTGATTCGGCGATTTTCAAGTGCATGATGAAGAACGGTTTTCAAATTTTTCATATAGAATCTCATCTACAAATCATTTGATAATCTTTGGCAAAAGACGATTGGAAATGATTTGAATTTCTATTAAAATTAATAGCAAGATTTTGATTTTTCTAACAGAGTTTTACATAAATCTTGAGTAAATAATCAGTGTGAATTTCTTAAGATTTTTTTCGTGGTTTTGTAAAGTTTATTAAAATAAAATTTTATTTAAGGCCCTGTGGCCCAATGGATAAGGCGTCTGACTTCGAATCAGAAGATTGCAGGTTCGAGTCCTGCCAGGGTCGTATTTTTTTTCTAATAAATATTTTTGAGAATCATGTTGATTCGGCGATTTTCAAGTGCATGATGAAGAACGGTTTTCAAATTTTTCATATAGAATCTCATCTACAAATCATTTGATAATCTTTGGCAAAAGACGATTGGAAATGATTTGAATTTCTATTAAAATTAATAGCAAGATTTTGATTTTCTAACAGAGTTTTACATAAATCTTGAGTAAATAATCAGTGTGAATTTCTTAAGATTTTTTTCGTGGTTTTGTAAAGTTTATTAAAATAAAATTTTATTTAAGGCCCTGTGGCCCAATGGATAAGGCGTCTGACTTCGAATCAGAAGATTGCAGGTTCGAGTCCTGCCAGGGTCGTATTTTTTTTCTAATAAATATTTTTGAGAATCATGTTGATTCGGCGATTTTCAAGTGCATGATGAAGAACGGTTTTCAAATTTTTCATATAGAATCTCATCTACAAATCATTTGATAATCTTTGGCAAAAGACGATTGGAAATGATTTGAATTTCTATTAAAATTAATAGCAAGATTTTGATTTTTCTAACAGAGTTTTACATAAATCTTGAGTAAATAATCAGTGTGAATTTCTTAAGATTTTTTTCGTGGTTTTGTAAAGTTTATTAAAATAAAATTTTATTTAAGGCCCTGTGGCCCAATGGATAAGGCGTCTGACTTCGAATCAGAAGATTGCAGGTTCGAGTCCTGCCAGGGTCGTATTTTTTTTCTAATAAATATTTTTGAGAATCATGTTGATTCGGCGATTTTCAAGTGCATGATGAAGAACGGTTTTCAAATTTTTCATATAGAATCTCATCTACAAATCATTTGATAATCTTTGGCAAAAGACGATTGGAAATGATTTGAATTTCTATTAAAATTAATAGCAAGATTTTGATTTTTCTAACAGAGTTTTACATAAATCTTGAGTAAATAATCAGTGTGAATTTCTTAAGATTTTTTTCGTGGTTTTGTAAAGTTTATTAAAATAAAATTTTATTTAAGGCCCTGTGGCCCAATGGATAAGGCGTCTGACTTCGAATCAGAAGATTGCAGGTTCGAGTCCTGCCAGGGTCGTATTTTTTTTCTAATAAATATTTTTGAGAATCATGTTGATTCGGCGATTTTCAAGTGCATGATGAAGAACGGTTTTCAAAATTTTTCATATAGAATCTCATCTACAAATCATTTGATAATCTTTGGCAAAAGACGATTGGAAATGATTTGAATTTCTATTAAAATTAATAGCAAGATTTTGATTTTTCTAACAGAGTTTTACATAAATCTTGAGTAAATAATCAGTGTGAATTTCTTAAGATTTTTTCGTGGTTTTGTAAAGTTTATTAAAATAAAATTTTATTTAAGGCCCTGTGGCCCAATGGATAAGGCGTCTGACTTCGAATCAGAAGATTGCAGGTTCGAGTCCTGCCAGGGTCGTATTTTTTTTCTAATAAATATTTTTGAGAATCATGTTGATTCGGCGATTTTCAAGTGCATGATGAAGAACGGTTTTCAAATTTTTCATATAGAATCTCATCTACAAATCATTTGATAATCTTTGGCAAAAGACGATTGGAAATGATTTGAATTTCTATTAAAATTAATAGCAAGATTTTGATTTTTCTAACAGAGTTTTACATAAATCTTGAGTAAATAATCAGTGTGAATTTCTTAAGATTTTTTCGTGGTTTTGTAAAGTTTATTAAAATAAAATTTTATTTAAGGCCCTGTGGCCCAATGGATAAGGCGTCTGACTTCGAATCAGAAGATTGCAGGTTCGAGTCCTGCCAGGGTCGTATTTTTTTTCTAATAAATATTTTTGAGAATCATGTTGATTCGGCGATTTTCAAGTGCATGATGAAGAACGGTTTTCAAATTTTTCATATAGAATCTCATCTACAAATCATTTGATAATCTTTGGCAAAAGACGATTGGAAATGATTTGAATTTCTATTAAAATTAATAGCAAGATTTTGATTTTTCTAACAGAGTTTTACATAAATCTTGAGTAAATAATCAGTGTGAATTTCTTAAGATTTTTTTCGTGGTTTTGTAAAGTTTATTAAAATAAAATTTTATTTAAGGCCCTGTGGCCCAATGGATAAGGCGTCTGACTTCGAATCAGAAGATTGCAGGTTCGAGTCCTGCCAGGGTCGTATTTTTTTTCTAATAAATATTTTTGAGAATCATGTTGATTCGGCGATTTTCAAGTGCATGATGAAGAACGGTTTTCAAATTTTTCATATAGAATCTCATCTACAATCATTTGATAATCTTTGGCAAAAGACGATTGGAAATGATTTGAATTTCTATTAAAATTAATAGCAAGATTTTGATTTTTCTAACAGAGTTTTACATAAATCTTGAGTAAATAATCAGTGTGAATTTCTTAAGATTTTTTTCGTGGTTTTGTAAAGTTTATTAAAATAAAATTTTATTTAAGGCCCTGTGGCCCAATGGATAAGGCGTCTGACTTCGAATCAGAAGATTGCAGGTTCGAGTCCTGCCAGGGTCGTATTTTTTTTCTAATAAATATTTTTGAGAATCATGTTGATTCGGCGATTTTCAAGTGCATGATGAAGAACGGTTTTCAAATTTTTCATATAGAATCTCATCTACAAATCATTTGATAATCTTTGGCAAAAGACGATTGGAAATGATTTGAATTTCTATTAAAATTAATAGCAAGATTTTGATTTTTCTAACAGAGTTTTACATAAATCTTGAGTAAATAATCAGTGTGAATTTCTTAAGATTTTTTTCGTGGTTTTGTAAAGTTTATTAAAATAAAATTTTATTTAAGGCCCTGTGGCCCAATGGATAAGGCGTCTGACTTCGAATCAGAAGATTGCAGGTTCGAGTCCTGCCAGGGTCGTATTTTTTTTTCTAAAATATTTTTGAGAATCATGTTGATTCGGCGATTTTCAAGTGCATGATGAAGAACGGTTTTCAAATTTTTCATATAGAATCTCATCTACAAATCATTTGATAATCTTTGGCAAAAGACGATTGGAAATGATTTGAATTTCTATTAAAATTAATAGCAAGATTTTGATTTTTCTAACAGAGTTTTACATAAATCTTGAGTAAATAATCAGTGTGAATTTCTTAAGATTTTTTTCGTGGTTTTGTAAAGTTTATTAAAATAAAATTTTATTTAAGGCCCTGTGGCCCAATGGATAAGGCGTCTGACTTCGAATCAGAAGATTGCAGGTTCGAGTCCTGCCAGGGTCGTATTTTTTTCTAATAAATATTTTTGAGAATCATGTTGATTCGGCGATTTTCAAGTGCATGATGAAGAACGGTTTTCAAATTTTTCATATAGAATCTCATCTACAAATCATTTGATAATCTTTGGCAAAAGACGATTGGAAATGATTTGAATTTCTATTAAAATTAATAGCAAGATTTTGATTTTTCTAACAGAGTTTTACATAAATCTTGAGTAAATAATCAGTGTGAATTTCTTAAGATTTTTTTCGTGGTTTTGTAAAGTTTATTAAAATAAAATTTTATTTAAGGCCCTGTGGCCCAATGGATAAGGCGTCTGACTTCGAATCAGAAGATTGCAGGTTCGAGTCCTGCCAGGGTCGTATTTTTTTTCTAATAAATATTTTTGAGAATCATGTTGATTCGGCGATTTTCAAGTGCATGATGAAGAACGGTTTTCAAATTTTTCATATAGAATCTCATCTACAAATCATTTGATAATCTTTGGCAAAAGACGATTGGAAATGATTTGAATTTCTATTAAAATTAATAGCAAGATTTTGATTTTTCTAACAGAGTTTTACATAAATCTTGAGTAAATAATCAGTGTGAATTTCTTAAGATTTTTTTCGTGGTTTTGTAAAGTTTATTAAAATAAAATTTTATTTAAGGCCCTGTGGCCCAATGGATAAGGCGTCTGACTTCGAATCAGAAGATTGCAGGTTCGAGTCCTGCCAGGGTCGTATTTTTTTCTAATAAATATTTTTGAGAATCATGTTGATTCGGCGATTTTCAAGTGCATGATGAAGAACGGTTTTCAAATTTTTCATATAGAATCTCATCTACAAATCATTTGATAATCTTTGGCAAAAGACGATTGGAAATGATTTGAATTTCTATTAAAATTAATAGCAAGATTTTGATTTTTCTAACAGAGTTTTACATAAATCTTGAGTAAATAATCAGTGTGAATTTCTTAAGATTTTTTTCGTGGTTTTGTAAAGTTTATTAAAATAAAATTTTATTTAAGGCCCTGTGGCCCAATGGATAAGGCGTCTGACTTCGAATCAGAAGATTGCAGGTTCGAGTCCTGCCAGGGTCGTATTTTTTTTCTAATAAATATTTTTGAGAATCATGTTGATTCGGCGATTTTCAAGTGCATGATGAAGAACGGTTTTCAAATTTTTCATATAGAATCTCATCTACAAATCATTTGATAATCTTTGGCAAAAGACGATTGGAAATGATTTGAATTTCTATTAAAATTAATAGCAAGATTTTGATTTTTCTAACAGAGTTTTACATAAATCTTGAGTAAATAATCAGTGTGAATTTCTTAAGATTTTTTTCGTGGTTTTGTAAAGTTTATTAAAATAAAATTTTATTTAAGGCCCTGTGGCCCAATGGATAAGGCGTCTGACTTCGAATCAGAAGATTGCAGTTCGAGTCCTGCCAGGGTCGTATTTTTTTTCTAATAAATATTTTTGAGAATCATGTTGATTCGGCGATTTTCAAGTGCATGATGAAGAACGGTTTTCAAATTTTTCATATAGAATCTCATCTACAAATCATTTGATAATCTTTGGCAAAAGACGATTGGAAATGATTTGAATTTCTATTAAAATTAATAGCAAGATTTTGATTTTCTAACAGAGTTTTACATAAATCTTGAGTAAATAATCAGTGTGAATTTCTTAAGATTTTTTTCGTGGTTTTGTAAAGTTTATTAAAATAAAATTTTATTTAAGGCCCTGTGGCCCAATGGATAAGGCGTCTGACTTCGAATCAGAAGATTGCAGGTTCGAGTCCTGCCAGGGTCGTATTTTTTTTCTAATAAATATTTTTGAGAATCATGTTGATTCGGCGATTTTCAAGTGCATGATGAAGAACGGTTTTCAAATTTTTCATATAGAATCTCATCTACAAATCATTTGATAATCTTTGGCAAAAGACGATTGGAAATGATTTGAATTTCTATTAAAATTAATAGCAAGATTTTGATTTTTCTAACAGAGTTTTACATAAATCTTGAGTAAATAATCAGTGTGAATTTCTTAAATTTTTTTCGTGGTTTTGTAAAGTTTATTAAAATAAAATTTTATTTAAGGCCCTGTGGCCCAATGGATAAGGCGTCTGACTTCGAATCAGAAGATTGCAGGTTCGAGTCCTGCCAGGGTCGTATTTTTTTTCTAATAAATATTTTTGAGAATCATGTTGATTCGGCGATTTTCAAGTGCATGATGAAGAACGGTTTTCAAATTTTTCATATAGAATCTCATCTACAAATCATTTGATAATCTTTGGCAAAAGACGATTGGAAATGATTTGAATTTCTATTAAAATTAATAGCAAGATTTTGATTTTTCTAACAGAGTTTTACATAAATCTTGAGTAAATAATCAGTGTGAATTTCTTAAGATTTTTTTCGTGGTTTTGTAAAGTTTATTAAAATAAAATTTTATTTAAGGCCCTGTGGCCCAATGGATAAGGCGTCTGACTTCGAATCAGAAGATTGCAGGTTCGAGTCCTGCCAGGGTCGTATTTTTTTTCTAATAAATATTTTTGAGAATCATGTTGATTCGGCGATTTTCAAGTGCATGATGAAGAACGGTTTTCAAATTTTTCATATAGAATCTCATCTACAAATCATTTGATAATCTTTGGCAAAAGACGATTGGAAATGATTTGAATTTCTATTAAAATTAATAGCAAGATTTTGATTTTTCTAACAGAGTTTTACATAAATCTTGAGTAAATAATCAGTGTGAATTTCTTAAGATTTTTTTCGTGGTTTTGTAAAGTTTATTAAAATAAAATTTTATTTAAGGCCCTGTGGCCCAATGGATAAGGCGTCTGACTTCGAATCAGAAGATTGCAGGTTCGAGTCCTGCCAGGGTCGTATTTTTTTCTAATAAATATTTTTGAGAATCATGTTGATTCGGCGATTTTCAAGTGCATGATGAAGAACGGTTTTCAAATTTTTCATATAGAATCTCATCTACAAATCATTTGATAATCTTTGGCAAAAGACGATTGGAAATGATTTGAATTTCTATTAAAATTAATAGCAAGATTTTGATTTTTCTAACAGAGTTTTACATAAATCTTGAGTAAATAATCAGTGTGAATTTCTTAAGATTTTTTTCGTGGTTTTGTAAAGTTTATTAAAATAAAATTTTATTTAAGGCCCTGTGGCCCAATGGATAAGGCGTCTGACTTCGAATCAGAAGATTGCAGGTTCGAGTCCTGCCAGGGTCGTATTTTTTTTCTAATAAATATTTTTGAGAATCATGTTGATTCGGCGATTTTCAAGTGCATGATGAAGAACGGTTTTCAAATTTTTCATATAGAATCTCATCTACAAATCATTTGATAATCTTTGGCAAAAGACGATTGGAAATGATTTGAATTTCTATTAAAATTAATAGCAAGATTTTGATTTTTCTAACAGAGTTTTACATAAATCTTGAGTAAATAATCAGTGTGAATTTCTTAAGATTTTTTCGTGGTTTTGTAAAGTTTATTAAAATAAAATTTTATTTAAGGCCCTGTGGCCCAATGGATAAGGCGTCTGACTTCGAATCAGAAGATTGCAGGTTCGAGTCCTGCCAGGGTCGTATTTTTTTTCTAATAAATATTTTTGAGAATCATGTTGATTCGGCGATTTTCAAGTGCATGATGAAGAACGGTTTTCAAATTTTTCATATAGAATCTCATCTACAAATCATTTGATAATCTTTGGCAAAAGACGATTGGAAATGATTTGAATTTCTATTAAAATTAATAGCAAGATTTTGATTTTTCTAACAGAGTTTTACATAAATCTTGAGTAAATAATCAGTGTGAATTTCTTAAGATTTTTTTCGTGGTTTTGTAAAGTTTATTAAAATAAAATTTTATTTAAGGCCCTGTGGCCCAATGGATAAGGCGTCTGACTTCGAATCAGAAGATTGCAGGTTCGAGTCCTGCCAGGGTCGTATTTTTTTTCTAATAAATATTTTTGAGAATCATGTTGATTCGGCGATTTTCAAGTGCATGATGAAGAACGGTTTTCAAATTTTTCATATAGAATCTCATCTACAAATCATTTGATAATCTTTGGCAAAAGACGATTGGAAATGATTTGAATTTCTATTAAAATTAATAGCAAGATTTTGATTTTTCTAACAGAGTTTTACATAAATCTTGAGTAAATAATCAGTGTGAATTTCTTAAGATTTTTTTCGTGGTTTTGTAAAGTTTATTAAAATAAAATTTTATTTAAGGCCCTGTGGCCCAATGGATAAGGCGTCTGACTTCGAATCAGAAGATTGCAGGTTCGAGTCCTGCCAGGGTCGTATTTTTTTTCTAATAAATATTTTTGAGAATCATGTTGATTCGGCGATTTTCAAGTGCATGATGAAAACGGTTTTCAAATTTTTCATATAGAATCTCATCTACAAATCATTTGATAATCTTTGGCAAAAGACGATTGGAAATGATTTGAATTTCTATTAAAATTAATAGCAAGATTTTGATTTTTCTAACAGAGTTTTACATAAATCTTGAGTAAATAATCAGTGTGAATTTCTTAAGATTTTTTTCGTGGTTTTGTAAAGTTTATTAAAATAAAATTTTATTTAAGGCCCTGTGGCCCAATGGATAAGGCGTCTGACTTCGAATCAGAAGATTGCAGGTTCGAGTCCTGCCAGGGTCGTATTTTTTTTCTAATAAATATTTTTGAGAATCATGTTGATTCGGCGATTTTCAAGTGCATGATGAAGAACGGTTTTCAAATTTTTCATATAGAATCTCATCTACAAATCATTTGATAATCTTTGGCAAAAGACGATTGGAAATGATTTGAATTTCTATTAAAATTAATAGCAAGATTTTGATTTTTCTAACAGAGTTTTACATAAATCTTGAGTAAATAATCAGTGTGAATTTCTTAAGATTTTTTCGTGGTTTTGTAAAGTTTATTAAAATAAAATTTTATTTAAGGCCCTGTGGCCCAATGGATAAGGCGTCTGACTTCGAATCAGAAGATTGCAGGTTCGAGTCCTGCCAGGGTCGTATTTTTTTTCTAATAAATATTTTTGAGAATCATGTTGATTCGGCGATTTTCAAGTGCATGATGAAGAACGGTTTTCAAATTTTTCATATAGAATCTCATCTACAAATCATTTGATAATCTTTGGCAAAAGACGATTGGAAATGATTTGAATTTCTATTAAAATTAATAGCAAGATTTTGATTTTTCTAACAGAGTTTTACATAAATCTTGAGTAAATAATCAGTGTGAATTTCTTAAGATTTTTTTCGTGGTTTTGTAAAGTTTATTAAAATAAAATTTTATTTAAGGCCCTGTGGCCCAATGGATAAGGCGTCTGACTTCGAATCAGAAGATTGCAGGTTCGAGTCCTGCCAGGGTCGTATTTTTTTCTAATAAATATTTGAGAATCATGTTGATTCGGCGATTTTCAAGTGCATGATGAAGAACGGTTTTCAAATTTTTCATATAGAATCTCATCTACAAATCATTTGATAATCTTTGGCAAAAGACGATTGGAAATGATTTGAATTTCTATTAAAATTAATAGCAAGATTTTGATTTTTCTAACAGAGTTTTACATAAATCTTGAGTAAATAATCAGTGTGAATTTCTTAAGATTTTTTTCGTGGTTTTGTAAAGTTTATTAAAATAAAATTTTAAAGGCCCTGTGGCCCAATGGATAAGGCGTCTGACTTCGAATCAGAAGATTGCAGGTTCGAGTCCTGCCAGGGTCGTATTTTTTTTCTAATAAATATTTTTGAGAATCATGTTGATTCGGCGATTTTCAAGTGCATGATGAAGAACGGTTTTCAAATTTTTCATATAGAATCTCATCTACAAATCATTTGATAATCTTTGGCAAAAGACGATTGGAAATGATTTGAATTTCTATTAAAATTAATAGCAAGATTTTGATTTTTCTAACAGAGTTTTACATAAATCTTGAGTAAATAATCAGTGTGAATTTCTTAAGATTTTTTTCGTGGTTTTGTAAAGTTTATTAAAATAAAATTTTATTTAAGGCCCTGTGGCCCAATGGATAAGGCGTCTGACTTCGAATCAGAAGATTGCAGGTTCGAGTCCTGCCAGGTCGTATTTTTTTCTAATAAATATTTTTGAGAATCATGTTGATTCGGCGATTTTCAAGTGCATGATGAAGAACGGTTTTCAAATTTTCATATAGAATCTCATCTACAAATCATTTGATAATCTTTGGCAAAAGACGATTGGAAATGATTTGAATTTCTATTAAAATTAATAGCAAGATTTTGATTTTTCTAACAGAGTTTTACATAAATCTTGAGTAAATAATCAGTGTGAATTTCTTAAGATTTTTTCGTGGTTTGTAAAGTTTATTAAAATAAAATTTTATTTAAGGCCCTGTGGCCCAATGGATAAGGCGTCTGACTTCGAATCAGAAGATTGCAGGTTCGAGTCCTGCCAGGGTCGTATTTTTTTTCTAATAAATATTTTTGAGAATCATGTTGATTCGGCGATTTTTCAAGTGCATGATGAAGAACGGTTTTCAAATTTTTCATATAGAATCTCATCTACAAATCATTTGATAATCTTTGGCAAAAGACGATTGGAAATGATTTGAATTTCTATTAAAATTAATAGCAAGATTTTGATTTTTCTAACAGAGTTTTACATAAATCTTGAGTAAATAATCAGTGTGAATTTCTTAAGATTTTTTTCGTGGTTTTGTAAAGTTTATTAAAATAAAATTTTATTTAAGGCCCTGTGGCCCAATGGATAAGGCGTCTGACTTCGAATCAGAAGATTGCAGGTTCGAGTCCTGCCAGGGTCGTATTTTTTTTCTAATAAATATTTTTGAGAATCATGTTGATTCGGCGATTTTCAAGTGCATGATGAAGAACGGTTTTCAAATTTTTCATATAGAATCTCATCTACAAATCATTTGATAATCTTTGGCAAAAGACGATTGGAAATGATTTGAATTTCTATTAAAATTAATAGCAAGATTTTGATTTTTCTAACAGAGTTTTACATAAATCTTGAGTAAATAATCAGTGTGAATTTCTTAAGATTTTTTTCGTGGTTTTGTAAAGTTTATTAAAATAAAATTTTATTTAAGGCCCTGTGGCCCAATGGATAAGGCGTCTGACTTCGAATCAGAAGATTGCAGGTTCGAGTCCTGCCAGGGTCGTATTTTTTTTCTAATAAATATTTTTGAGAATCATTGATTCGGGCGATTTTCAAGTGCATGATGAAGAACGGTTTTCAAATTTTTCATATAGAATCTCATCTACAAATCATTTGATAATCTTTGGCAAAAGACGATTGAAAATGATTTGAATTTCTATTAAAATTAATAGCAAGATTTTGATTTTTCTAACAGAGTTTTACATAAATCTGAGTAAATAATCAGTGTGAATTTCTTAAGATTTTTTTCGTGGTTTTGTAAAGTTTATTAAAATAAAATTTTATTTAAGGCCCTGTGGCCCAATGGATAAGGCGTCTGACTTCGAATCAGAAGATTGCAGGTTCGAGTCCTGCCAGGGTCGTATTTTTTTTCTAATAAATATTTTTGAGAATCATGTTGATTCGGCGATTTTCAAGTGCATGATGAAGAACGGTTTTCAAATTTTTCATATAGAATCTCATCTACAAATCATTTGATAATCTTTGGCAAAAGACGATTGGAAATGATTTGAATTTCTATTAAAATTAATAGCAAGATTTTGATTTTTCTAACAGAGTTTACATAAATCTTGAGTAAATAATCAGTGTGAATTTCTTAAGATTTTTTTCGTGGTTTTGTAAAGTTTATTAAAATAAAATTTTATTTAAGGCCCTGTGGCCCAATGGATAAGGCGTCTGACTTCGAATCAGAAGATTGCAGGTTCGAGTCCTGCCAGGGTCGTATTTTTTTTCTAATAAATATTTTTGAGAATCATGTTGATTCGGCGATTTTCAAGTGCATGATGAAGAACGGTTTTCAAATTTTTCATATAGAATCTCATCTACAAATCATTTGATAATCTTTGGCAAAAGACGATTGGAAATGATTTGAATTTCTATTAAAATTAATAGCAAGATTTTTTTTTTCTAACAGAGTTTTACATAAATCTTGAGTAAATAATCAGTGTGAATTTCTTAAGATTTTTTTCGTGGTTTTGTAAAGTTTATTAAAATAAAATTTTATTTAAGGCCCTGTGGCCCAATGGATAAGGCGTCTGACTTCGAATCAGAAGATTGCAGGTTCGAGTCCTGCCAGGGTCGTATTTTTTTCTAATAAATATTTTTGAGAATCATGTTGATTCGGCGATTTTCAAGTGCATGATGAAGAACGGTTTTCAAATTTTCATATAGAATCTCATCTACAAATCATTTGATAATCTTTGGCAAAAGACGATTGGAAATGATTTGAATTTCTATTAAAATTAATAGCAAGATTTTGATTTTTCTAACAGAGTTTTACATAAATCTTGAGTAAATAATCAGTGTGAATTTCTTAAGATTTTTTTTCGTGGTTTTGTAAAGTTTATTAAAATAAAATTTTATTTAAGGCCCTGTGGCCCAATGGATAAGGCGTCTGACTTCGAATCAGAAGATTGCAGGTTCGAGTCCTGCCAGGGTCGTATTTTTTTTCTAAAAATTTTTGAGAATCATGTTGATTCGGCGATTTCAAGTGCATGATGAAGAACGGTTTTCAAATTTTTCATATAGAATCTCATCTACAAATCATTTGATAATCTTTGGCAAAAGACGATTGGAAATGATTTGAATTTCTATTAAAATAATAGCAAGATTTTGATTTTTCTAACAGAGTTTTACATAAATCTTGAGTAAATAATCAGTGTGAATTTCTTAAGATTTTTTCGTGGTTTTGTAAAGTTTATTAAAATAAAATTTTATTTAAGGCCCTGTGCCCAATGGATAAGGCGTCTGACTTCGAATCAGAAGATTGCAGGTTCGAGTCCTGCCAGGGTCGTATTTTTTTTCTAATAAATATTTTGAGAATCATGTTGATTCGGCGATTTTCAAGTGCATGATGAAGAACGGTTTTCAAATTTTTCATATAGAATCTCATCTACAAATCATTTGATAATCTTTGGCAAAAGACGATTGGAAATGATTTGAATTTCTATTAAAATTAATAGCAAGATTTTGATTTTTCTAACAGAGTTTTACATAAATCTTGAGTAAAAATCAGTGTGAATTTCTTAAGATTTTTTTCGTGTTTTGTAAAGTTATTAAAATAAATTTTATTTAAGGCCCTGTGGCCCAATGGATAAGGCGTCTGACTTCGAATCAGAAGATTGCAGGTTCGAGTCCTGCCAGGGTCGTATTTTTTTTTCTAATAAATATTTTTGAGAATCATGTTGATTCGGCGATTTTCAAGTGCATGATGAAGAACGGTTTTCAAATTTTTCATATAGAATCTCATCTACAAATCATTTTGATAATCTTTGGCAAAAGACGATTGGAAATGAATTTGAATTTCTATTAAAATTAATAGCAAGATTTTGATTTTTCTAACAGAGTTTTACATAAATCTTGAGTAAATAATCAGTGTGAATTTCTTAAGATTTTTTTCGTGGTTTTGTAAAGTTTTAAAAATAAAATTTTATTTAAGGCCCTGTGGCCCAATGGATAAGGCGTCTCTGACTTCGAATCAGAAGATTGCAGGTTCGAGTCCTGCCAGGGTCGTATTTTTTTTTTAATAAATATTTTTGAGAATCATGTTGATCGGCGATTTTCAAGTGCATGATGAAGAACGGTTTTCAAATTTTTCATATAGAATCTCATCTACAAATCATTTGATAATCTTTGGCAAAAGACGATTGGAAATGATTTGAATTTCTATTAAAATTAATAGCAAGATTTTGATTTTTCTAACAGAGTTTTACATAAATCTTGAGTAAATAATCAGTGTGAATTTTTAAGATTTTTTTCGTGGTTTTGTAAAGTTTATTAAAATAAAATTTATTTAAGGCCCTGTGGCCCAATGGATAAGGCGTCTGACTTCGAATCAGAAGATTGCAGGTTCGAGTCCTGCCAGGGTCGTATTTTTTTTCTAATAAATATTTTTGAGAATCATGTTGATTCGGCGATTTTCAAGTGCATGATGAAGAACGGTTTTCAAATTTTCATATAGAATCTCATCTACAAATCATTGATAATCTTTGGCAAAAGACATTGGAAATTGATTTGAATTTCTATTAAAATTAATAGCAAGATTTTGATTTTTCTAACAGAGTTTTACATAAATCTTGAGTAAATAATCAGTGTGAATTTCTTAATAATTTTTTTGCGTGTTTTGTAAAGTTTATTAAAAAAAAATTTTATTTAAGGCCCTGTGGCCCAATGGATAAGCGTCTGACTTCGAATCAGAAGATTGCAGGGTTCGAGTCCTGCCAGGGTCGTATTTTTTTCTAATAAATA
>JACMZG010000691.1:19115-29723 GCA_018340805.1 Microvelia longipes
CACTGATTATTTACTCAAGATTTATGTAAAACTCTGTTAGAAAAATCAAAATCTTGCTATTAATTTTAATAGAAATTCAAATCATTTCCAATCGTCTTTTGCCAAAGATTATCAAATGATTTGTAGATGAGATTCTATATGAAAAATTTGAAAACCGTTCTTCATCATGCACTTGAAAATCGCCGAATCAACATGATTCTCAAAAATATTTATTAGAAAAAAAATACGACCCTGGCAGGACTCGAACCTGCAATCTTCTGATTCGAAGTCAGACGCCTTATCCATTGGGCCACAGGGCCTTAAATAAAATTTTATTTTAATAAACTTTACAAAACCACGAAAAAAATCTTAAGAAATTCACACTGATTATTTACTCAAGATTTATGTAAAACTCTGTTAGAAAAATCAAAATCTTGCTATTAATTTTAATAGAAATTCAAATCATTTCCAATCGTCTTTTGCCAAAGATTATCAAATGATTTGTAGATGAGATTCTATATGAAAAATTTGAAAACCGTTCTTCATCATGCACTTGAAAATCGCCGAATCAACATGATTCTCAAAAATATTTATTAGAAAAAAAATACGACCCTGGCAGGACTCGAACCTGCAATCTTCTGATTCGAAGTCAGACGCCTTATCCATTGGGCCACAGGGCCTTAAATAAAATTTTATTTTAATAAACTTTACAAAAACCACGAAAAAATCTTAAGAAATTCACACTGATTATTTACTCAAGATTTATGTAAAACTCTGTTAGAAAAATCAAAATCTTGCTATTAATTTTAATAGAAATTCAAATCATTTCCAATCGTCTTTTGCCAAAGATTATCAAATGATTTGTAGATGAGATTCTATATGAAAAATTTGAAAACCGTTCTTCATCATGCACTTGAAAATCGCCGAATCAACATGATTCTCAAAAATATTATTAGAAAAAAAATACGACCCTGGCAGGACTCGAACCTGCAATCTTTCTGATTCGAAGTCAGACGCCTTATCCATTGGGCCACAGGGCCTTAAATAAAATTTTATTTTAATAAACTTTACAAAACCACGAAAAAAATCTTAAGAAATTCACACTGATTATTTACTCAAGATTTATGTAAAACTCTGTTAGAAAAATCAAAATCTTGCTATTAATTTTAATAGAAATTCAAATCATTTCCAATCGTCTTTTGCCAAAGATTATCAAATGATTTGTAGATGAGATTCTATATGAAAAATTTGAAAACCGTTCTTCATCATGCACTTGAAAATCGCCGAATCAACATGATTCTCAAAAATATTTATTAGAAAAAAAATACGACCCTGGCAGGACTCGAACCTGCAATCTTCTGATTCGAAGTCAGACGCCTTATCCATTGGGCCACAGGGCCTTAAAAAAATTTTATTTTAATAAACTTTACAAAACCACGAAAAAAATCTTAAGAAATTCACACTGATTATTTACTCAAGATTTATGTAAAACTCTGTTAGAAAAATCAAAATCTTGCTATTAATTTTAATAGAAATTCAAATCATTTCCAATCGTCTTTTGCCAAAGATTATCAAATGATTTGTAGATGAGATTCTATATGAAAAATTTGAAAACCGTTCTTCATCATGCACTTGAAAATCGCCGAATCAACATGATTCTCAAAAATATTTATTAGAAAAAAAATACGACCCTGGCAGGACTCGAACCTGCAATCTTCTGATTCGAAGTCAGACGCCTTATCCATTGGGCCACAGGGCCTTAAATAAAATTTTATTTTAATAAACTTTACAAAACCACGAAAAAAATCTTAAGAAATTCACACTGATTATTTACTCAAGATTTATGTAAAACTCTGTTAGAAAAATCAAAATCTTGCTATTAATTTTAATAGAAATTCAAATCATTTCCAATCGTCTTTTGCCAAAGATTATCAAATGATTTGTAGATGAGATTCTATATGAAAAATTTGAAAACCGTTCTTCATCATGCACTTGAAAATCGCCGAATCAACATGATTCTCAAAATATTTATTAGAAAAAAAATACGACCCTGGCAGGACTCGAACCTGCAATCTTCTGATTCGAAGTCAGACGCCTTATCCATTGGGCCACAGGGCCTTAAATAAAATTTTTTTTAATAAACTTTACAAAACCACGAAAAAAATCTTAAAAATTCACACTGATTATTTACTCAAGATTTATGTAAAACTCTGTTAGAAAAATCAAAATCTTGCTATTAATTTTAATAGAAATTCAAATCATTTCCAATCGTCTTTTGCCAAAGATTATCAAATGATTTGTAGATGAGATTCTATATGAAAAATTTGAAAACCGTTCTTCATCATGCACTTGAAAATCGCCGAATCAACATGATTCTCAAAAATATTTATTAGAAAAAAAATACGACCCTGGCAGGACTCGAACCTGCAATCTTCTGATTCGAAGTCAGACGCCTTATCCATTGGGCCACAGGGCCTTAAATAAAATTTTATTTTAATAAACTTTACAAAACCACGAAAAAAATCTTAAGAAATTCACACTGATTATTACTCAAGATTTATGTAAAACTCTGTTTAGAAAAATCAAAATCTTGCTATTAATTTTAATAGAAATTCAAATCATTTCCAATCGTCTTTTGCCAAAGATTATCAAATGATTTGTAGATGAGATTCTATATGAAAAATTTGAAAACCGTTCTTCATCATGCACTTGAAAATCGCCGAATCAACATGATTCTCAAAAATATTTATTAGAAAAAAATACGACCCTGGCAGGACTCGAACCTGCAATCTTCTGATTCGAAGTCAGACGCCTTATCCATTGGGCCACAGGGCCTTAAATAAAATTTTATTTTAATAAACTTTACAAAACCACGAAAAAAATCTTAAGAAATTCACACTGATTATTTACTCAAGATTTATGTAAAACTCTGTTAGAAAAATCAAAATCTTGCTATTAATTTTAATAGAAATTCAAATCATTTCCAATCGTCTTTTGCCAAAGATTATCAAATGATTTGTAGATGAGATTCTATATGAAAAATTTGAAAACCGTTCTTCATCATGCACTTGAAAATCGCCGAATCAACATGATTCTCAAAAATATTTATTAGAAAAAAATACGACCCTGGCAGGACTCGAACCTGCAATCTTCTGATTCGAAGTCAGACGCCTTATCCATTGGGCCACAGGGCCTTAAATAAAATTTTATTTTAATAAACTTTACAAAACCACGAAAAAAATCTTAAGAAATTCACACTGATTATTTACTCAAGATTTATGTAAAACTCTGTTAGAAAAATCAAAATCTTGCTATTAATTTTAATAGAAATTCAAATCATTTCCAATCGTCTTTTGCCAAAGATTATCAAATGATTTGTAGATGAGATTCTATATGAAAAATTTGAAAACCGTTCTTCATCATGCACTTGAAAATCGCCGAATCAACATGATTCTCAAAATATTTATTAGAAAAAAAATACGACCCTGGCAGGACTCGAACCTGCAATCTTCTGATTCGAAGTCAGACGCCTTATCCATTGGGCCACAGGGCCTTAAATAAAATTTTATTTTAATAAACTTTACAAAACCACGAAAAAATCTTAAGAAATTCACACTGATTATTTACTCAAGATTTATGTAAAACTCTGTTAGAAAAATCAAAATCTTGCTATTAATTTTAATAGAAATTCAAATCATTTCCAATCGTCTTTTGCCAAAGATTATCAAATGATTTGTAGATGAGATTCTATATGAAAAATTTGAAAACCGTTCTTCATCATGCACTTGAAAATCGCCGAATCAACATGATTCTCAAAAATATTTATTAGAAAAAAATACGACCCTGGCAGGACTCGAACCTGCAATCTTCTGATTCGAAGTCAGACGCCTTATCCATTGGGCCACAGGGCCTTAAATAAAAATTTTATTTTAATAAACTTTACAAAACCACGAAAAAATCTTAAGAAATTCACACTGATTATTTACTCAAGATTTATGTAAAACTCTGTTAGAAAAATCAAAATCTTGCTATTAATTTTAATAGAAATTCAAATCATTTCCAATCGTCTTTTGCCAAAGATTATCAAATGATTTGTAGATGAGATTCTATATGAAAAATTTGAAAACCGTTCTTCATCATGCACTTGAAAATCGCCGAATCAACATGATTCTCAAAAATATTTATTAGAAAAAAAATACGACCCTGGCAGGACTCGAACCTGCAATCTTCTGATTCGAAGTCAGACGCCTTATCCATTGGGCCACAGGGCCTTAAATAAATTTTATTTTAATAAACTTTACAAAACCACGAAAAAAATCTTAAGAAATTCACACTGATTATTTACTCAAGATTTATGTAAAACTCTGTTAGAAAAATCAAAATCTTGCTATTAATTTTAATAGAAATTCAAATCATTTCCAATCGTCTTTTGCCAAAGATTATCAAATGATTTGTAGATGAGATTCTATATGAAAAATTTGAAAACCGTTCTTCATCATGCACTTGAAAATCGCCGAATCAACATGATTCTCAAAATATTTATTAGAAAAAAAATACGACCCTGGCAGGACTCGAACCTGCAATCTTCTGATTCGAAGTCAGACGCCTTATCCATTGGGCCACAGGGCCTTAAATAAAATTTTATTTTAATAAACTTTACAAAACCACGAAAAAAATCTTAAGAAATTCACACTGATTATTTACTCAAGATTTATGTAAAACTCTGTTAGAAAAATCAAAATCTTGCTATTAATTTTAATAGAAATTCAAATCATTTCCAATCGTCTTTTGCCAAAGATTATCAAATGATTTGTAGATGAGATTCTATATGAAAAATTTGAAAACCGTTCTTCATCATGCACTTGAAAATCGCCGAATCAACATGATTCTCAAAAATATTTATTAGAAAAAAAATACGACCCTGGCAGGACTCGAACCTGCAATCTTCTGATTCGAAGTCAGACGCCTTATCCATTGGGCCACAGGGCCTTAAATAAAATTTTATTTTAATAAACTTTACAAAACCACGAAAAAAATCTTAAAAATTCACACTGATTATTACTCAAGATTTATGTAAAACTCTGTTAGAAAATCAAAATCTTGCTATTAATTTTAATAGAAATTCAAATCATTTCCAATCGTCTTTTGCCAAAGATTATCAAATGATTTGTAGGATGAGATTCAATATTGAAAATTATTGAACCCGTTCTTCAATCATGCCAGGGTCGTATTTTTTTTTCGCCAAATAAAATATTTTTTGAGAATCATGTTGATTCGGCGATTTTCAAGTGCATGATGAAGAACGGTTTTCAAATTTTTCATATAGAATCTCATCTACAAATCATTTGATAATCTTTGGCAAAAGACGATTGGAAATGATTTGAATTTCTATTAAAATTAATAGCAAGATTTTGATTTTTCTAACAGAGTTTTACATAAATCTTGAGTAAATAATCAGTGTGAATTTCTTAAGATTTTTTTCGTGGTTTTGTAAAGTTTATTAAAATAAAATTTTATTTAAGGCCCTGTGGCCCAATGGATAAGGCGTCTGACTTCGAATCAGAAGATTGCAGGTTCGAGTCCTGCCAGGGTCGTATTTTTTTTCTAATAAATTTTTGAGAATCATGTTGATTCGGCGATTTTCAAGTGCATGATGAAGAACGGTTTTCAAATTTTTCATATAGAATCTCATCTACAAATCATTTGATAATCTTTGGCAAAAGACGATTGGAAATGATTTGAATTTCTATTAAAATTAATAGCAAGATTTTGATTTTTCTAACAGAGTTTTACATAAATCTTGAGTAAATAATCAGTGTGAATTTCTTAAGATTTTTTTCGTGGTTTTGTAAAGTTTATTAAAATAAAATTTTATTTAAGGCCCTGTGGCCCAATGGATAAGGCGTCTGACTTCGAATCAGAAGATTGCAGGTTCGAGTCCTGCCAGGGTCGTATTTTTTTTCTAATAAATATTTTTGAGAATCATGTTGATTCGGCGATTTTCAAGTGCATGATGAAGAACGGTTTTCAAATTTTTCATATAGAATCTCATCTACAAATCATTTGATAATCTTTGGCAAAAGACGATTGGAAATGATTTGAATTTCTATTAAAATTAATAGCAAGATTTTGATTTTTCTAACAGAGTTTTACATAAATCTTGAGTAAATAATCAGTGTGAATTTCTTAAGATTTTTTTCGTGGTTTTGTAAAGTTTATTAAAATAAAATTTTATTTAAGGCCCTGTGGCCCAATGGATAAGGCGTCTGACTTCGAATCAGAAAGATTGCAGGTTCGAGTCCTGCCAGGGTCGTATTTTTTTTCTAATAAATATTTTTGAGAATCATGTTGATTCGGCGATTTTCAAGTGCATGATGAAGAACGGTTTTCAAATTTTTCATATAGAATCTCATCTACAAATCATTTGATAATCTTTGGCAAAAGACGATTGGAAATGATTTGAATTTCTATTAAAATTAATAGCAAGATTTTGATTTTTCTAACAGAGTTTTACATAAATCTTGAGTAAATAATCAGTGTGAATTTCTTAAGATTTTTTTCGTGGTTTTGTAAAGTTTATTAAAATAAAATTTTATTTAAGGCCCTGTGGCCCAATGGATAAGGCGTCTGACTTCGAATCAGAAGATTGCAGGTTCGAGTCCTGCCAGGGTCGTATTTTTTTTCTAATAAATATTTTTGAGAATCATGTTGATTCGGCGATTTTCAAGTGCATGATGAAGAACGGTTTTCAAATTTTTCATATAGAATCTCATCTACAAATCATTTGATAATCTTTGGCAAAAGACGATTGGAAATGATTTGAATTTCTATTAAAATTAATAGCAAGATTTTGATTTTTCTAACAGAGTTTTACATAAATCTTGAGTAAATAATCAGTGTGAATTTCTTAAGATTTTTTTCGTGGTTTTGTAAAGTTTATTAAAATAAAATTTTATTTAAGGCCCTGTGGCCCAATGGATAAGGCGTCTGACTTCGAATCAGAAGATTGCAGGTTCGAGTCCTGCCAGGGTCGTATTTTTTTTCTAATAAATATTTTTGAGAATCATGTTGATTCGGCGATTTTCAAGTGCATGATGAAGAACGGTTTTCAAATTTTTCATATAGAATCTCATCTACAAATCATTTGATAATCTTTGGCAAAAGACGATTGGAAATGATTTGAATTTCTATTAAAATTAATAGCAAGATTTTGATTTTTCTAACAGAGTTTTACATAAATCTTGAGTAAATAATCAGTGTGAATTTCTTAAGATTTTTTTCGTGGTTTTGTAAAGTTTATTAAAATAAAATTTTATTTAAGGCCCTGTGGCCCAATGGATAAGGCGTCTGACTTCGAATCAGAAGATTGCAGGTTCGAGTCCTGCCAGGGTCGTATTTTTTTTCTAATAAATA
This sequence comes from Microvelia longipes, assembly GCA_018340805.1. Taxonomy (NCBI): domain Eukaryota; kingdom Metazoa; phylum Arthropoda; class Insecta; order Hemiptera; family Veliidae; genus Microvelia; species Microvelia longipes. The sequence continues at coordinate 26,508 of JACMZG010000691.1, forward strand.
TTTTTGAGAATCATGTTGATTCGGCGATTTTCAAGTGCATGATGAAGAACGGTTTTCAAATTTTTCATATAGAATCTCATCTACAAATCATTTGATAATCTTTGGCAAAGACGATTGGAAATGATTTGAATTTCTATTAAAATTAATAGCAAGATTTTGATTTTTCTAACAGAGTTTTACATAAATCTTGAGTAAATAATCAGTGTGAATTCTTAAGATTTTTTTCGTGGTTTTGTAAAGTTTATTAAAATAAAATTTTATTTAAGGCCCTGTGGCCCAATGGATAAGGCGTCTGACTTCGAATCAGAAGATTGCAGGTTCGAGTCCTGCCAGGGTCGTATTTTTTTTCTAATAAATATTTTTGAGAATCATGTTGATTCGGCGATTTTCAAGTGCATGATGAAGAACGGTTTTCAAATTTTTCATATAGAATCTCATCTACAAATCATTTGATAATCTTTGGCAAAAGACGATTGGAAATGATTTGAATTTCTATTAAAATTAATAGCAAGATTTTGATTTTTCTAACAGAGTTTTACATAAATCTTGAGTAAATATCAGTGTGAATTTCTTAAGATTTTTTTCGTGGTTTTGTAAAGTTTATTAAAATAAAATTTTATTTAAGGCCCTGTGGCCCAATGGATAAGGCGTCTGACTTCGAATCAGAAGATTGCAGGTTCGAGTCCTGCCAGGGTCGTATTTTTTTTCTAATAAATTTTTTTGAGAATCATGTTGATTCGGCGATTTTCAAGTGCATGATGAAGAACGGTTTTCAAATTTTTCATATAGAATCTCATCTACAAATCATTTGATAATCTTTGGCAAAAGACGATTGGAAATGATTTGAATTTCTATTAAAATTAATAGCAAGATTTTGATTTTTCTAACAGAGTTTTACATAAATCTTGAGTAAATAATCAGTGTGAATTTCTTAAGATTTTTTTCGTGGTTTTGTAAAGTTTATTAAAATAAAATTTTATTTAAGGCCCTGTGGCCCAATGGATAAGGCGTCTGACTTCGAATCAGAAGATTGCAGGTTCGAGTCCTGCCAGGGTCGTATTTTTTTTCTAATAAATATTTTTGAGAATCATGTTGATTCGGCGATTTTCAAGTGCATGATGAAGAACGGTTTTCAAATTTTTCATATAGAATCTCATCTACAAATCATTTGATAATCTTTGGCAAAAACGATTGGAAATGATTTGAATTTCTATTAAAATTAATAGCAAGATTTTGATTTTTCTAACAGAGTTTTACATAAATCTTGAGTAAATAATCAGTGTGAATTTCTTAAGATTTTTTTCGTGGTTTTGTAAAGTTTATTAAAATAAAATTTTATTTAAGGCCCTGTGGCCCAATGGATAAGGCGTCTGACTTCGAATCAGAAGATTGCAGGTTCGAGTCCTGCCAGGGTCGTATTTTTTTTCTAATAAATATTTTTGAGAATCATGTTGATTCGGCGATTTTCAAGTGCATGATGAAGAACGGTTTTCAAATTTTTCATATAGAATCTCATCTACAAATCATTTGATAATCTTTGGCAAAAGACGATTGGAAATGATTTGAATTTCTATTAAAATTAATAGCAAGATTTTGATTTTTCTAACAGAGTTTTACATAAATCTTGAGTAAATAATCAGTGTGAATTTCTTAAGATTTTTTTCGTGGTTTTGTAAAGTTTATTAAAATAAAATTTTATTTAAGGCCCTGTGGCCCAATGGATAAGGCGTCTGACTTCGAATCAGAAGATTGCAGGTTCGAGTCCTGCCAGGGTCGTATTTTTTTTCTAATAAATATTTTTGAGAATCATGTTGATTCGGCGATTTTCAAGTGCATGATGAAGAACGGTTTTCAAATTTTTCATATAGAATCTCATCTACAAATCATTTGATAATCTTTGGCAAAAGACGATTGGAAATGATTTGAATTTCTATTAAAATTAATAGCAAGATTTTGATTTTTCTAACAGAGTTTTACATAAATCTTGAGTAAATAATCAGTGTGAATTTCTTAAGATTTTTTTCGTGGTTTTGTAAAGTTTATTAAAATAAAATTTTATTTAAGGCCCTGTGGCCCAATGGATAAGGCGTCTGACTTCGAATCAGAAGATTGCAGGTTCGAGTCCTGCCAGGGTCGTATTTTTTTTCTAATAAATATTTTTGAGAATCATGTTGATTCGGCGATTTTCAAGTGCATGATGAAGAACGGTTTTCAAATTTTTCATATAGAATCTCATCTACAAATCATTTGATAATCTTTGGCAAAAGACGATTGGAAATGATTTGAATTTCTATTAAAATTAATAGCAAGATTTTGATTTTTCTAACAGAGTTTTACATAAATCTTGAGTAAATAATCAGTGTGAATTTCTTAAGATTTTTTTCGTGGTTTTGTAAAGTTTTTATTAAAATAAAATTTTATTTAAGGCCCTGTGGCCCAATGGATAAGGCGTCTGACTTCGAATCAGAAGATTGCAGGTTCGAGTCCTGCCAGGGTCGTATTTTTTTTCTAATAAATATTTTTGAGAATCATGTTGATTCGGCGATTTTCAAGTGCATGATGAAGAACGGTTTTCAAATTTTTCATATAGAATCTCATCTACAAATCATTTGATAATCTTTGGCAAAAGACGATTGGAAATGATTTGAATTTCTATTAAAATTAATAGCAAGATTTTGATTTTTCTAACAGAGTTTTACATAAATCTTGAGTAAATAATCAGTGTGAATTTCTTAAGATTTTTTTCGTGGTTTTGTAAAGTTTATTAAAATAAAATTTTATTTAAGGCCCTGTGGCCCAATGGATAAGGCGTCTGACTTCGAATCAGAAGATTGCAGGTTCGAGTCCTGCCAGGGTCGTATTTTTTTTCTAATAAATATTTTTGAGAATCATGTTGATTCGGCGATTTTCAAGTGCATGATGAAGAACGGTTTTCAAATTTTTCATATAGAATCTCATCTACAAATCATTTGATAATCTTTGGCAAAAGACGATTGGAAATGATTTGAATTTCTATTAAAATTAATAGCAAGATTTTGATTTTTCTAACAGAGTTTTACATAAATCTTGAGTAAATAATCAGTGTGAATTTCTTAAGATTTTTTTCGTGGTTTTGTAAAGTTTATTAAAATAAAATTTTATTTAAGGCCCTGTGGCCCAATGGATAAGGCGTCTGACTTCGAATCAGAAGATTGCAGGTTCGAGTCCTGCCAGGGT
>JACMZG010000692.1:0-15550 GCA_018340805.1 Microvelia longipes
CGAAGTTTTCTCGTGTTTCCCACTGCTAAAATGCATGAAATAACACTGTTATATTGCTGAACATGTTAGGAAATAGATTGAAACAAATCTGCCGATGGCTTCTACAATTCTTGATGGAAATCGCTTATTTCTCTAATGTTATTGTTTAAAGCGTATTTAAGTGCTTAAAATGATCAAAATAAGCATGAAAATCACTATTTTAATAACTGGATTTCGATCAGAGAACCACAGTAAATCACACAAAGTACAACTTATGCAATATGTCTGGAACGAATCTAAAGTAGAAAACCGAAGTTTTCTCGTGTTTCCCACTGCTAAAATGCATGAAATAACACTGTTATATTGCTGAACATGTTAGGAAATAGATTGAAACAAATCTGCCGATGGCTTCTACAATTCTTGATGGAAATCGCTTATTTCTAATGTTATTGTTTAAAGCGTATTTAAGTGCTTAAAATGATCAAAATAAGCATGAAAATCACTATTTTAATAACTGGATTTCGATCAGAGAACCACAGTAAATCACACAAAGTACAACTTATGCAATATGTCTGGAACGAATCTAAAGTAGAAAACCGAAGTTTTCTCGTGTTTCCCACTGCTAAAATGCATGAAATAACACTGTTATATTGCTGAACATGTTAGGAAATAGATTGAAACAAATCTGCCGATGGCTTCTACAATTCTTGATGGAAATCGCTTATTTCTCTAATGTTATTGTTTAAAGCGTATTTAAGTGCTTAAAATGATCAAAATAAGCATGAAAATCACTATTTTAATAACTGGATTTCGATCAGAGAACCACAGTAAATCACACAAAGTACAACTTATGCAATATGTCTGGAACGAATCTAAAGTAGAAAACCGAAGTTTTCTCGTGTTTCCCACTGCTAAAATGCATGAAATAACACTGTTATATTGCTGAACATGTTAGGAAATAGATTGAAACAAATCTGCCGATGGCTTCTACAATTCTTGATGGAAATCGCTTATTTCTCTAATGTTATTGTTTAAAGCGTATTTAAGTGCTTAAAATGATCAAAATAAGCATGAAAATCACTATTTTAATAACTGGATTTCGATCAGAGAACCACAGTAAATCACACAAAGTACAACTTATGCAATATGTCTGGAACGAATCTAAAGTAGAAAACCGAAGTTTTCTCGTGTTTCCCACTGCTAAAATGCATGAAATAACACTGTTATATTGCTGAACATGTTAGGAAATAGATTGAAACAAATCTGCCGATGGCTTCTACAATTCTTGATGGAAATCGCTTATTTCTCTAATGTTATTGTTTAAAGCGTATTTAAGTGCTTAAAATGATCAAAATAAGCATGAAAATCACTATTTTAATAACTGGATTTCGATCAGAGAACCACAGTAAATCACACAAAGTACAACTTATGCAATATGTCTGGAACGAATCTAAAGTAGAAAACCGAAGTTTTCTCGTGTTTCCCACTGCTAAAATGCATGAAATAACACTGTTATATTGCTGAACATGTTAGGAAATAGATTGAAACAAATCTGCCGATGGCTTCTACAATTCTTGATGGAAATCGCTTATTTCTCTAATGTTATTGTTTAAAGCGTATTTAAGTGCTTAAAATGATCAAAATAAGCATGAAAATCACTATTTTAATAACTGGATTTCGATCAGAGAACCACAGTAAATCACACAAAGTACAACTTATGCAATATGTCTGGAACGAATCTAAAGTAGAAAACCGAAGTTTTCTCGTGTTTCCCACTGCTAAAATGCATGAAATAACACTGTTTATTGCTGAACATGTTAGGAAATAGATTGAAACAAATCTGCCGATGGCTTCTACAATTCTTGATGGAAATCGCTTATTTCTCTAATGTTATTGTTTAAAGCGTATTTAAGTGCTTAAAATGATCAAAATAAGCATGAAAATCACTATTTTAATAACTGGATTTCGATCAGAGAACCACAGTAAATCACACAAAGTACAACTTATGCAATATGTCTGGAACGAATCTAAAGTAGAAAACCGAAGTTTTCTCGTGTTTCCCACTGCTAAAATGCATGAAATAACACTGTTATATTGCTGAACATGTTAGGAAATAGATTGAAACAAATCTGCCGATGGCTTCTACAATTCTTGATGGAAATCGCTTATTTCTCTAATGTTATTGTTTAAAGCGTATTTAAGTGCTTAAAATGATCAAAATAAGCATGAAAATCACTATTTTAATAACTGGATTTCGATCAGAGAACCACAGTAAATCACACAAAGTACAACTTATGCAATATGTCTGGAACGAATCTAAAGTAGAAAACCGAAGTTTTCTCGTGTTTCCCACTGCTAAAATGCATGAAATAACACTGTTATATTGCTGAACATGTTAGGAAATAGATTGAAACAAATCTGCCGATGGCTTCTACAATTCTTGATGGAAATCGCTTATTTCTCTAATGTTATTGTTTAAAGCGTATTTAAGTGCTTAAAATGATCAAAATAAGCATGAAAATCACTATTTTAATAACTGGATTTCGATCAGAGAACCACAGTAAATCACACAAAGTACAACTTATGCAATATGTCTGGAACGAATCTAAAGTAGAAAACCGAAGTTTTCTCGTGTTTCCCACTGCTAAAATGCATGAAATAACACTGTTATATTGCTGAACATGTTAGGAAATAGATTGAAACAAATCTGCCGATGGCTTCTACAATTCTTGATGGAAATCGCTTATTTCTCTAATGTTATTGTTTAAAGCGTATTTAAGTGCTTAAAATGATCAAAATAAGCATGAAAATCACTATTTTAATAACTGGATTTCGATCAGAGAACCACAGTAAATCACACAAAGTACAACTTATGCAATATGTCTGGAACGAATCTAAAGTAGAAAACCGAAGTTTTCTCGTGTTTCCCACTGCTAAAATGCATGAAATAACACTGTTATATTGCTGAACATGTTAGGAAATAGATTGAAACAAATCTGCCGATGGCTTCTACAATTCTTGATGGAAATCGCTTATTTCTCTAATGTTATTGTTTAAAGCGTATTTAAGTGCTTAAAATGATCAAAATAAGCATGAAAATCACTATTTTAATAACTGGATTTCGATCAGAGAACCACAGTAAATCACACAAAGTACAACTTATGCAATATGTCTGGAACGAATCTAAAGTAGAAAACCGAAGTTTTCTCGTGTTTCCCACTGCTAAAATGCATGAAATAACACTGTTATATTGCTGAACATGTTAGGAAATAGATTGAAACAAATCTGCCGATGGCTTCTACAATTCTTGATGGAAATCGCTTATTTCTCTAATGTTATTGTTTAAAGCGTATTTAAGTGCTTAAAATGATCAAAATAAGCATGAAAATCACTATTTTAATAACTGGATTTCGATCAGAGAACCACAGTAAATCACACAAAGTACAACTTATGCAATATGTCTGGAACGAATCTAAAGTAGAAAACCGAAGTTTTCTCGTGTTTCCCACTGCTAAAATGCATGAAATAACACTGTTATATTGCTGAACATGTTAGGAAATAGATTGAAACAAATCTGCCGATGGCTTCTACAATTCTTGATGGAAATCGCTTATTTCTCTAATGTTATTGTTTAAAGCGTATTTAAGTGCTTAAAATGATCAAAATAAGCATGAAAATCACTATTTTAATAACTGGATTTCGATCAGAGAACCACAGTAAATCACACAAAGTACAACTTATGCAATATGTCTGGAACGAATCTAAAGTAGAAAACCGAAGTTTTCTCGTGTTTCCCACTGCTAAAATGCATGAAATAACACTGTTATATTGCTGAACATGTTAGGAAATAGATTGAAACAAATCTGCCGATGGCTTCTACAATTCTTGATGGAAATCGCTTATTTCTCTAATGTTATTGTTTAAAGCGTATTTAAGTGCTTAAAATGATCAAATAAGCATGAAAATCACTATTTTAATAACTGGATTTCGATCAGAGAACCACAGTAAATCACACAAAGTACAACTTATGCAATATGTCTGGAACGAATCTAAAGTAGAAAACCGAAGTTTTCTCGTGTTTCCCACTGCTAAAATGCATGAAATAACACTGTTATATTGCTGAACATGTTAGGAAATAGATTGAAACAAATCTGCCGATGGCTTCTACAATTCTTGATGGAAATCGCTTATTTCTCTAATGTTATTGTTTAAAGCGTATTTAAGTGCTTAAAATGATCAAAATAAGCATGAAAATCACTATTTTAATAACTGGATTTCGATCAGAGAACCACAGTAAATCACACAAAGTACAACTTATGCAATATGTCTGGAACGAATCTAAAGTAGAAAACCGAAGTTTTCTCGTGTTTCCCACTGCTAAAATGCATGAAATAACACTGTTATATTGCTGAACATGTTAGGAAATAGATTGAAACAAATCTGCCGATGGCTTCTACAATTCTTGATGGAAATCGCTTATTTCTCTAATGTTATTGTTTAAAGCGTATTTAAGTGCTTAAAATGATCAAAATAAGCATGAAAATCACTATTTTAATAACTGGATTTCGATCAGAGAACCACAGTAAATCACACAAAGTACAACTTATGCAATATGTCTGGAACGAATCTAAAGTAGAAAACCGAAGTTTTCTCGTGTTTCCCACTGCTAAAATGCATGAAATAACACTGTTATATTGCTGAACATGTTAGGAAATAGATTGAAACAAATCTGCCGATGGCTTCTACAATTCTTGATGGAAATCGCTTATTTCTCTAATGTTATTGTTTAAAGCGTATTTAAGTGCTTAAAATGATCAAAATAAGCATGAAAATCACTATTTTAATAACTGGATTTCGATCAGAGAACCACAGTAAATCACACAAAGTACAACTTATGCAATATGTCTGGAACGAATCTAAAGTAGAAAACCGAAGTTTTCTCGTGTTTCCCACTGCTAAAATGCATGAAATAACACTGTTATATTGCTGAACATGTTAGGAAATAGATTGAAACAAATCTGCCGATGGCTTCTACAATTCTTGATGGAAATCGCTTCTGGATTTCGATCAGAGAACCACAGTAAATCACACAAAGTACAACTTATGCAATATGTCTGGAACGAATCTAAAGTAGAAAACCGAAGTTTTCTCGTGTTTCCCACTGCTAAAATGCATGAAATAACACTGTTATATTGCTGAACATGTTAGGAAATAGATTGAAACAAATCTGCCGATGGCTTCTACAATTCTTGATGGAAATCGCTTATTTCTCTAATGTTATTGTTTAAAGCGTATTTAAGTGCTTAAAATGATCAAAATAAGCATGAAAATCACTATTTTAATAACTGGATTTCGATCAGAGAACCACAGTAAATCACACAAAGTACAACTTATGCAATATGTCTGGAACGAATCTAAAGTAGAAAACCGAAGTTTTCTCGTGTTTCCCACTGCTAAAATGCATGAAATAACACTGTTATATTGCTGAACATGTTAGGAAATAGATTGAAACAAATCTGCCGATGGCTTCTACAATTCTTGATGGAAATCGCTTATTTCTCTAATGTTATTGTTTAAAGCGTATTTAAGTGCTTAAAATGATCAAAATAAGCATGAAAATCACTATTTTAATAACTGGATTTCGATCAGAGAACCACAGTAAATCACACAAAGTACAACTTATGCAATATGTCTGGAACGAATCTAAAGTAGAAAACCGAAGTTTTCTCGTGTTTCCCACTGCTAAAATGCATGAAATAACACTGTTATATTGCTGAACATGTTAGGAAATAGATTGAAACAAATCTGCCGATGGCTTCTACAATTCTTGATGGAAATCGCTTATTTCTCTAATGTTATTGTTTAAAGCGTATTTAAGTGCTTAAAATGATCAAAATAAGCATGAAAATCACTATTTTAATAACTGGATTTCGATCAGAGAACCACAGTAAATCACACAAAGTACAACTTATGCAATATGTCTGGAACGAATCTAAAGTAGAAAACCGAAGTTTTCTCGTGTTTCCCACTGCTAAAATGCATGAAATAACACTGTTATATTGCTGAACATGTTAGGAAATAGATTGAAACAAATCTGCCGATGGCTTCTACAATTCTTGATGGAAATCGCTTATTTCTCTAATGTTATTGTTTAAAGCGTATTTAAGTGCTTAAAATGATCAAAATAAGCATGAAAATCACTATTTTAATAACTGGATTTCGATCAGAGAACCACAGTAAATCACACAAAGTACAACTTATGCAATATGTCTGGAACGAATCTAAAGTAGAAAACCGAAGTTTTCTCGTGTTTCCCACTGCTAAAATGCATGAAATAACACTGTTATATTGCTGAACATGTTAGGAAATAGATTGAAACAAATCTGCCGATGGCTTCTACAATTCTTGATGGAAATCGCTTATTTCTCTAATGTTATTGTTTAAAGCGTATTTAAGTGCTTAAAATGATCAAAATAAGCATGAAAATCACTATTTTAATAACTGGATTTCGATCAGAGAACCACAGTAAATCACACAAAGTACAACTTATGCAATATGTCTGGAACGAATCTAAAGTAGAAAACCGAAGTTTTCTCGTGTTTCCCACTGCTAAAATGCATGAAATAACACTGTTATATTGCTGAACATGTTAGGAAATAGATTGAAACAAATCTGCCGATGGCTTCTACAATTCTTGATGGAAATCGCTTATTTCTCTAATGTTATTGTTTAAAGCGTATTTAAGTGCTTAAAATGATCAAAATAAGCATGAAAATCACTATTTTAATAACTGGATTTCGATCAGAGAACCACAGTAAATCACACAAAGTACAACTTATGCAATATGTCTGGAACGAATCTAAAGTAGAAAACCGAAGTTTTCGTGTTTCCCACTGCTAAAATGCATGAAATAACACTGTTATATTGCTGAACATGTTAGGAAATAGATTGAAACAAATCTGCCGATGGCTTCTACAATTCTTGATGGAAATCGCTTATTTCTCTAATGTTATTGTTTAAAGCGTATTTAAGTGCTTAAAATGATCAAAATAAGCATGAAAATCACTATTTTAATAACTGGATTTCGATCAGAGAACCACAGTAAATCACACAAAGTACAACTTATGCAATATGTCTGGAACGAATCTAAAGTAGAAAACCGAAGTTTTCTCGTGTTTCCCACTGCTAAAATGCATGAAATAACACTGTTATATTGCTGAACATGTTAGGAAATAGATTGAAACAAATCTGCCGATGGCTTCTACAATTCTTGATGGAAATCGCTTATTTCTCTAATGTTATTGTTTAAAGCGTATTTAAGTGCTTAAAATGATCAAAATAAGCATGAAAATCACTATTTTAATAACTGGATTTCGATCAGAGAACCACAGTAAATCACACAAAGTACAACTTATGCAATATGTCTGGAACGAATCTAAAGTAGAAAACCGAAGTTTTCTCGTGTTTCCCACTGCTAAAATGCATGAAATAACACTGTTATATTGCTGAACATGTTAGGAAATAGATTGAAACAAATCTGCCGATGGCTTCTACAATTCTTGATGGAAATCGCTTATTTCTCTAATGTTATTGTTTAAAGCGTATTTAAGTGCTTAAAATGATCAAAATAAGCATGAAAATCACTATTTTAATAACTGGATTTCGATCAGAGAACCACAGTAAATCACACAAAGTACAACTTATGCAATATGTCTGGAACGAATCTAAAGTAGAAAACCGAAGTTTTCTCGTGTTTCCCACTGCTAAAATGCATGAAATAACACTGTTATATTGCTGAACATGTTAGGAAATAGATTGAAACAATCTGCCGATGGCTTCTACAATTCTTGATGGAAATCGCTTATTTCTCTAATGTTATTGTTTAAAGCGTATTTAAGTGCTTAAAATGATCAAAATAAGCATGAAAATCACTATTTTAATAACTGGATTTCGATCAGAGAACCACAGTAAATCACACAAAGTACAACTTATGCAATATGTCTGGAACGAATCTAAAGTAGAAAACCGAAGTTTTCTCGTGTTTCCCACTGCTAAAATGCATGAAATAACACTGTTATATTGCTGAACATGTTAGGAAATAGATTGAAACAAATCTGCCGATGGCTTCTACAATTCTTGATGGAAATCGCTTATTTCTCTAATGTTATTGTTTAAAGCGTATTTAAGTGCTTAAAATGATCAAAATAAGCATGAAAATCACTATTTTAATAACTGGATTTCGATCAGAGAACCACAGTAAATCACACAAAGTACAACTTATGCAATATGTCTGGAACGAATCTAAAGTAGAAAACCGAAGTTTTCTCGTGTTTCCCACTGCTAAAATGCATGAAATAACACTGTTATATTGCTGAACATGTTAGGAAATAGATTGAAACAAATCTGCCGATGGCTTCTACAATTCTTGATGGAAATCGCTTATTTCTCTAATGTTATTGTTTAAAGCGTATTTAAGTGCTTAAAATGATCAAAATAAGCATGAAAATCACTATTTTAATAACTGGATTTCGATCAGAGAACCACAGTAAATCACACAAAGTACAACTTATGCAATATGTCTGGAACGAATCTAAAGTAGAAAACCGAAGTTTTCTCGTGTTTCCCACTGCTAAAATGCATGAAATAACACTGTTATATTGCTGAACATGTTAGGAAATAGATTGAAACAAATCTGCCGATGGCTTCTACAATTCTTGATGGAAATCGCTTATTTCTCTAATGTTATTGTTTAAAGCGTATTTAAGTGCTTAAAATGATCAAAATAAGCATGAAAATCACTATTTTAATAACTGGATTTCGATCAGAGAACCACAGTAAATCACACAAAGTACAACTTATGCAATATGTCTGGAACGAATCTAAAGTAGAAAACCGAAGTTTTCTCGTGTTTCCCACTGCTAAAATGCATGAAATAACACTGTTATATTGCTGAACATGTTAGGAAATAGATTGAAACAAATCTGCCGATGGCTTCTACAATTCTTGATGGAAATCGCTTATTTCTCTAATGTTATTGTTTAAAGCGTATTTAAGTGCTTAAAATGATCAAAATAAGCATGAAAATCACTATTTTAATAACTGGATTTCGATCAGAGAACCACAGTAAATCACACAAAGTACAACTTATGCAATATGTCTGGAACGAATCTAAAGTAGAAAACCGAAGTTTTCTCGTGTTTCCCACTGCTAAAATGCATGAAATAACACTGTTATATTGCTGAACATGTTAGGAAATAGATTGAAACAAATCTGCCGATGGCTTCTACAATTCTTGATGGAAATCGCTTATTTCTCTAATGTTATTGTTTAAAGCGTATTTAAGTGCTTAAAATGATCAAAATAAGCATGAAAATCACTATTTTAATAACTGGATTTCGATCAGAGAACCACAGTAAATCACAAAAAGTACAACTTATGCAATATGTCTGGAACGAATCTAAAGTAGAAAACCGAAGTTTTCTCGTGTTTCCCACTGCTAAAATGCATGAAATAACACTGTTATATTGCTGAACATGTTAGGAAATAGATTGAAACAAATCTGCCGATGGCTTCTACAATTCTTGATGGAAATCGCTTATTTCTCTAATGTTATTGTTTAAAGCGTATTTAAGTGCTTAAAATGATCAAAATAAGCATGAAAATCACTATTTTAATAACTGGATTTCGATCAGAGAACCACAGTAAATCACACAAAGTACAACTTATGCAATATGTCTGGAACGAATCTAAAGTAGAAAACCGAAGTTTTCTCGTGTTTCCCACTGCTAAAATGCATGAAATAACACTGTTATATTGCTGAACATGTTAGGAAATAGATTGAAACAAATCTGCCGATGGCTTCTACAATTCTTGATGGAAATCGCTTATTTCTCTAATGTTATTGTTTAAAGCGTATTTAAGTGCTTAAAATGATCAAAATAAGCATGAAAATCACTATTTTAATAACTGGATTTCGATCAGAGAACCACAGTAAATCACACAAAGTACAACTTATGCAATATGTCTGGAACGAATCTAAAGTAGAAAACCGAAAGTTTTCTCGTGTTTCCCACTGCTAAAATGCATGAAATAACACTGTTATATTGCTGAACATGTTAGGAAATAGATTGAAACAAATCTGCCGATGGCTTCTACAATTCTTGATGGAAATCGCTTATTTCTCTAATGTTATTGTTTAAAGCGTATTTAAGTGCTTAAAATGATCAAAATAAGCATGAAAATCACTATTTTAATAACTGGATTTCGATCAGAGAACCACAGTAAATCACACAAAGTACAACTTATGCAATATGTCTGGAACGAATCTAAAGTAGAAAACCGAAGTTTTCTCGTGTTTCCCACTGCTAAAATGCATGAAATAACACTGTTATATTGCTGAACATGTTAGGAAATAGATTGAAACAAATCTGCCGATGGCTTCTACAATTCTTGATGGAAATCGCTTATTTCTCTAATGTTATTGTTTAAAGCGTATTTAAGTGCTTAAAATGATCAAAATAAGCATGAAAATCACTATTTTAATAACTGGATTTCGATCAGAGAACCACAGTAAATCACACAAAGTACAACTTATGCAATATGTCTGGAACGAATCTAAAGTAGAAAACCGAAGTTTTCTCGTGTTTCCCACTGCTAAAATGCATGAAATAACACTGTTATATTGCTGAACATGTTAGGAAATAGATTGAAACAAATCTGCCGATGGCTTCTACAATTCTTGATGGAAATCGCTTATTTCTCTAATGTTATTGTTTAAAGCGTATTTAAGTGCTTAAAATGATCAAAATAAGCATGAAAATCACTATTTTAATAACTGGATTTCGATCAGAGAACCACAGTAAATCACACAAAGTACAACTTATGCAATATGTCTGGAACGAATCTAAAGTAGAAAACCGAAGTTTTCTCGTGTTTCCCACTGCTAAAATGCATGAAATAACACTGTTATATTGCTGAACATGTTAGGAAATAGATTGAAACAAATCTGCCGATGGCTTCTACAATTCTTGATGGAAATCGCTTATTTCTCTAATGTTATTGTTTAAAGCGTATTTAAGTGCTTAAAATGATCAAAATAAGCATGAAAATCACTATTTTAATAACTGGATTTCGATCAGAGAACCACAGTAAATCACACAAAGTACAACTTATGCAATATGTCTGGAACGAATCTAAAGTAGAAAACCGAAGTTTTCTCGTGTTTCCCACTGCTAAAATGCATGAAATAACACTGTTATATTGCTGAACATGTTAGGAAATAGATTGAAACAAATCTGCCGATGGCTTCTACAATTCTTGATGGAAATCGCTTATTTCTCTAATGTTATTGTTTAAAGCGTATTTAAGTGCTTAAAATGATCAAAATAAGCATGAAAATCACTATTTTAATAACTGGATTTCGATCAGAGAACCACAGTAAATCACACAAAGTACAACTTATGCAATATGTCTGGAACGAATCTAAAGTAGAAAACCGAAGTTTTCTCGTGTTTCCCACTGCTAAAATGCATGAAAATAACACTGTTATATTGCTGAACATGTTAGGAAATAGATTGAAACAAATCTGCCGATGGCTTCTACAATTCTGATGGAAATCGCTTATTTCTCTAATGTTATTGTTTAAAGCGTATTTAAGTGCTTAAAATGATCAAAATAAGCATGAAAATCACTATTTTAATAACTGGATTTCGATCAGAGAACCACAGTAAATCACACAAAGTACAACTTATGCAATATGTCTGGAACGAATCTAAAGTAGAAAACCGAAGTTTTCTCGTGTTTCCCACTGCTAAAATGCATGAAATAACACTGTTATATTGCTGAACATGTTAGGAAATAGATTGAAACAAATCTGCCGATGGCTTCTACAATTCTTGATGGAAATCGCTTATTTCTCTAATGTTATTGTTTAAAGCGTATTTAAGTGCTTAAAATGATCAAAATAAGCATGAAAATCACTATTTTAATAACTGGATTTCGATCAGAGAACCACAGTAAATCACACAAAGTACAACTTATGCAATATGTCTGGAACGAATCTAAAGTAGAAAACCGAAGTTTTCTCGTGTTTCCCACTGCTAAAATGCATGAAATAACACTGTTATATTGCTGAACATGTTAGGAAATAGATTGAAACAAATCTGCCGATGGCTTCTACAATTCTTGATGGAAATCGCTTATTTCTCTAATGTTATTGTTTAAAGCGTATTTAAGTGCTTAAAATGATCAAAATAAGCATGAAAATCACTATTTTAATAACTGGATTTCGATCAGAGAACCACAGTAAATCACACAAAGTACAACTTATGCAATATGTCTGGAACGAATCTAAAGTAGAAAACCGAAGTTTTCTCGTGTTTCCCACTGCTAAAATGCATGAAATAACACTGTTATATTGCTGAACATGTTAGGAAATAGATTGAAACAAATCTGCCGATGGCTTCTACAATTCTTGATGGAAATCGCTTATTTCTCTAATGTTATTGTTTAAAGCGTATTTAAGTGCTTAAAATGATCAAAATAAGCATGAAAATCACTATTTTAATAACTGGATTTCGATCAGAGAACCACAGTAAATCACACAAAGTACAACTTATGCAATATGTCTGGAACGAATCTAAAGTAGAAAACCGAAGTTTTCTCGTGTTTCCCACTGCTAAAATGCATGAAATAACACTGTTATATTGCTGAACATGTTAGGAAATAGATTGAAACAAATCTGCCGATGGCTTCTACAATTCTTGATGGAAATCGCTTATTTCTCTAATGTTATTGTTTAAAGCGTATTTAAGTGCTTAAAATGATCAAAATAAGCATGAAAATCACTATTTTAATAACTGGATTTCGATCAGAGAACCACAGTAAATCACACAAAGTACAACTTATGCAATATGTCTGGAACGAATCTAAAGTAGAAAACCGAAGTTTTCTCGTGTTTCCCACTGCTAAAATGCATGAAATAACACTGTTATATTGCTGAACATGTTAGGAAATAGATTGAAACAAATCTGCCGATGGCTTCTACAATTCTTGATGGAAATCGCTTATTTCTCTAATGTTATTGTTTAAAGCGTATTTAAGTGCTTAAAATGATCAAAATAAGCATGAAAATCACTATTTTAATAACTGGATTTCGATCAGAGAACCACAGTAAATCACACAAAGTACAACTTATGCAATATGTCTGGAACGAATCTAAAGTAGAAAACCGAAGTTTTCTCGTGTTTCCCACTGCTAAAATGCATGAAATAACACTGTTATATTGCTGAACATGTTAGGAAATAGATTGAAACAAATCTGCCGATGGCTTCTACAATTCTTGATGGAAATCGCTTATTTCTCTAATGTTATTGTTTAAAGCGTATTTAAGTGCTTAAAATGATCAAAATAAGCATGAAAATCACTATTTTAATAACTGGATTTCGATCAGAGAACCACAGTAAATCACACAAAGTACAACTTATGCAATATGTCTGGAACGAATCTAAAGTAGAAAACCGAAGTTTTCTCGTGTTTCCCACTGCTAAAATGCATGAAATAACACTGTTATATTGCTGAACATGTTAGGAAATAGATTGAAACAAATCTGCCGATGGCTTCTACAATTCTTGATGGAAATCGCTTATTTCTCTAATGTTATTGTTTAAAGCGTATTTAAGTGCTTAAAATGATCAAAATAAGCATGAAAATCACTATTTTAATAACTGGATTTCGATCAGAGAACCACAGTAAATCACACAAAGTACAACTTATGCAATATGTCTGGAACGAATCTAAAGTAGAAAACCGAAGTTTTCTCGTGTTTCCCACTGCTAAAATGCATGAAATAACACTGTTATATTGCTGAACATGTTAGGAAATAGATTGAAACAAATCTGCCGATGGCTTCTACAATTCTTGATGGAAATCGCTTATTTCTCTAATGTTATTGTTTAAAGCGTATTTAAGTGCTTAAAATGATCAAAATAAGCATGAAAATCACTATTTTAATAACTGGATTTCGATCAGAGAACCACAGTAAATCACACAAAGTACAACTTATGCAATATGTCTGGAACGAATCTAAAGTAGAAAACCGAAGTTTTCTCGTGTTTCCCACTGCTAAAATGCATGAAATAACACTGTTATATTGCTGAACATGTTAGGAAATAGATTGAAACAAATCTGCCGATGGCTTCTACAATTCTTGATGGAAATCGCTTATTTCTCTAATGTTATTGTTTAAAGCGTATTTAAGTGCTTAAAATGATCAAAATAAGCATGAAAATCACTATTTTAATAACTGGATTTCGATCAGAGAACCACAGTAAATCACACAAAGTACAACTTATGCAATATGTCTGGAACGAATCTAAAGTAGAAAACCGAAGTTTTCTCGTGTTTCCCACTGCTAAAATGCATGAAATAACACTGTTATATTGCTGAACATGTTAGGAAATAGATTGAAACAAATCTGCCGATGGCTTCTACAATTCTTGATGGAAATCGCTTATTTCTCTAATGTTATTGTTTAAAGCGTATTTAAGTGCTTAAAATGATCAAAATAAGCATGAAAATCACTATTTTAATAACTGGATTTCGATCAGAGAACCACAGTAAATCACACAAAGTACAACTTATGCAATATGTCTGGAACGAATCTAAAGTAGAAAACCGAAGTTTTCTCGTGTTTCCCACTGCTAAAATGCATGAAATAACACTGTTATATTGCTGAACATGTTAGGAAATAGATTGAAACAAATCTGCCGATGGCTTCTACAATTCTTGATGGAAATCGCTTATTTCTCTAATGTTATTGTTTAAAGCGTATTTAAGTGCTTAAAATGATCAAAATAAGCATGAAAATCACTATTTTAATAACTGGATTTCGATCAGAGAACCACAGTAAATCACACAAAGTACAACTTATGCAATATGTCTGGAACGAATCTAAAGTAGAAAACCGAAGTTTTCTCGTGTTTCCCACTGCTAAAATGCATGAAATAACACTGTTATATTGCTGAACATGTTAGGAAATAGATTGAAACAAATCTGCCGATGGCTTCTACAATTCTTGATGGAAATCGCTTATTTCTCTAATGTTATTGTTTAAAGCGTATTTAAGTGCTTAAAATGATCAAAATAAGCATGAAAATCACTATTTTAATAACTGGATTTCGATCAGAGAACCACAGTAAATCACACAAAGTACAACTTATGCAATATGTCTGGAACGAATCTAAAGTAGAAAACCGAAGTTTTCTCGTGTTTCCCACTGCTAAAATGCATGAAATAACACTGTTATATTGCTGAACATGTTAGGAAATAGATTGAAACAAATCTGCCGATGGCTTCTACAATTCTTGATGGAAATCGCTTATTTCTCTAATGTTATTGTTTAAAGCGTATTTAAGTGCTTAAAATGATCAAAATAAGCATGAAAATCACTATTTTAATAACTGGATTTCGATCAGAGAACCACAGTAAATCACACAAAGTACAACTTATGCAATATGTCTGGAACGAATCTAAAGTAGAAAACCGAAGTTTTCTCGTGTTTCCCACTGCTAAA
>JACMZG010000693.1:0-15535 GCA_018340805.1 Microvelia longipes
GCGGAGTATGCTGCAGAGGCTGAGGATTCCCGACGACAATGTGTAAATTTGCAAGAATTCGGAATAGACCTGCTTAATGGCAGAACTCGCACCAATTTTCTCAGATGTACTGACAATTTAATCAACCTATATTTCCAAATGAAAAAGTCAGATCACGTACATTACAGATTATTATGGGAAATAACTAATGAACATCAATCATTTCCTTACCATCCTTTTCAAAATAAAATGAGTTAAAAAAATATTTTTTAAATTGCACTTAAAAGATAGAATAATTACCATATCCAAGGAAAGAAGTCGGAGTCCAGAATCCACACATAATGATGTAATTACTTATGAAGAATCGGTAAATCAAGAAAGTTTATTATATATTATTATATCGAAAAATATTTAAATTATAATATTAATATAATAATCATCAAATTTCAAATTTTTTTCAGATTCTAAATTAATTAATAGTTTATTAACTTATCATTTATATTATGAAAACCCTGTGTTACAAATGTTATTAAACTTTTATAAATTTTTAAATGCTTCCTTTATTAAAATTTTTCGACGTTTTATTTTGCGAGTATGCTGCAGAGGCTGAGGATTCCGACGACAATGTAAATTTGCAAGAATCGGAAATAGACCTGCTTAATGGCAGGAACTCGCACCAATTTTCTCAGATGTTACTGACAATTTAAATCAGACCTATATTCCAAATGAAAAAGTCAGATCACGTACATTACAGATTATTATGGAATAACTAATGAACATCATCATTTCCTTTACCATCCTTTTCAAATAAAATGAGTTAAAAAATATTTTTTAAAATTGCACTAAAAGATAGAATAATTACATATCCAGAGGAAGAAGTCGGAGTCCAGAATCCACAGATAATGATGTAATTACTTTATGAAGAATCGGTAAATCAAGAATGTTTATTATATATTTATTATATCGAAAAATATTTAAATTATAATTTAATATAATAATCATCAAATTTCAAATTTTTTTCAGATTCTAATTAATTAATAGTTTAATTAACTTATCATTTATATTATGAAACCCTGTGTTACAAATGTTATTAAACTTTATAAAATTTTTAAATGCTTCCTTTATTAAAATTTTTTCGACGTTTTATTTTGCGAGTATGCTGCAGAGGCTGAGGATTCCGACGACAATGTAAATTTGCAAGAATTCGGAAATAGACCCTGCTTAATGGCAGGAACTCGCACCAATTTTCTCAGATGTTACTGACAATTTAATCAGACCTATATTTCCAAATGAAAAAGTCAGATCACGTACATTACAGATTATTATGGGAATAACTAATGAACATCATCATTTCCTTTACCATCCTTTTCAAATAAAATGAGTTAAAAAATATTTTTTAAAAATTGCACTTAAAAGATAGAATAATTACCATATCCAGAGGAAGAAGTCGGAGTCCAGAATCCACACATAATGATGTAATTACTTTATGAAGAATCGGTAAATCAAGAATGTTTATTATAATTTATTATATATCGAAAAATATTAAATTATAATATTAATATAATAATCATCAAATTTCAAATTTTTTCAGATTCTAAATTAATTAATAGTTTAATTAACTTATCATTTATATTATGAAACCCTGTGTTACAAATGTTATTAAACTTTTATAAAATTTTTAAATGCTTCCTTTATTAAAATTTTTCGACGTTTTATTTTGCGAGTATGCTGCAGAGGCTGAGGATTCCGACGACAATGTAAATTTGCAAGAATTCGGAAATAGACCTGCTTAATGGCAGGAACTCGCACCAATTTTCTCAGATGTTACTGACAATTTAATCAGACCTATATTTCTAAAATGAAAAAGTCAGATCACGTACATTACAGATTATTATGGGAATAACTAATGAACATCATCATTTCCTTTACCATCCTTTTCAAATAAAATGAGTTAAAAAAATATTTTTTAAAATTGCACTTAAAAGATAGAATAATTACCATATCCAGAGGAAGAAGTCGGAGTCCAGAATCCACAGATAATGATGTAATTACTTTATGAAGAATCGGTAAATCAAGAATGTTTATTATATATTTATTATATATCGAAAAATATTTAAATTATAATATTAATATAATAATCATCAAATTTCAAAATTTTTTTCAGATTCTAAATTAATTAATAGTTTAATTAACTTATCATTTATATTATGAAACCCTGTGTTACAAATGTTATTAAACTTTTATAAAATTTTTAAATGCTTCCTTTATTAAAATTTTTCGACGTTTTATTTTGCGAGTATGCTGCAGAGGCTGAGGATTCCGACGACAATGTAAATTTGCAAGAATTCGGAAATAGACCTGCTTAATGGCAGGAACTCGCACCAATTTTCTCAGATGTTACTGACAATTTAATCAGACCTATATTTCTAAAATGAAAAAGTCAGATCACGTACATTACAGATTATTATGGGAATAACTAATGAACATCATCATTTCCTTTACCATCCTTTTCAAATAAAATGAGTTAAAAAAATATTTTTTAAAAATTGCACTTAAAAGATAGAATAATTACCATATCCAGAGGAAGAAGTCGGAGTCCAGAATCCACAGATAATGATGTAATTACTTTATGAAAATCGGTAAATCAAGAATGTTTATTATATATTTATTATATATCGAAAAATATTTAAATTATAATATTAATATAATAATCATCAAATTTCAAATTTTTTCAGATTCTAAATTAATTAATAGTTTAATTAACTTATCATTTATATTATGAAACCCTGTGTTACAAATGTTATTAAACTTTTATAAAATTTTTAAATGCTTCCTTTATTAAAATTTTCGACGTTTTATTTTGCGAGTATGCTGCAGAGGCTGAGGATTCCGACGACAATGTAAATTTGCAAGAATTCGGAAATAGACCTGCTTAATGGCAGGAACTCGCACCAATTTTCTCAGATGTTACTGACAATTTAATCAGACCTATATTTCCAAATGAAAAAGTCAGATCACGTACATTACAGATTATTATGGGAATAACTAATGAACATCATCATTTCCTTTACCATCTTTTCAAATAAAATGAGTTAAAAAAAATATTTTTATAATTGCACTTAAAAGATAGAATAATTACCATATCCAGAGGAAGAAGTCGGAGTCCAGAATCCACACATAATGATGTAATTACTTTATGAAGAATCGGTAAATCAAGAATGTTTATTATATATTTATTATATATCGAAAAATATTTAAATTATAATATTAATATAATAATCATCAAATTTCAAATTTTTTTCAGATTCTAAATTAATTAATAGTTTAATTAACTTATCATTTATATTATGAAACCCTGTGTTACAAATGTTATTAAACTTTATAAAATTTTTAAATGCTTCCTTTATTAAAATTTTTCGACGTTTTATTTTGCGAGTATGCTGCAGAGGCTGAGGATTCCGACGACAATGTAAATTTGCAAGAATTCGGAAATAGACCTGCTTAATGGCAGGAACTCGCACCAATTTTCTCAGATGTTACTGACAATTTAATCAGACCTATATTTCTAAATGAAAAAGTCAGATCACGTACATTACAGATTATTATGGGAATAACTAATGAACATCATCATTTCCTTTACCATCCTTTTCAAAATAAAATGAGTTAAAAAATATTTTTAAAATTGCACTTAAAAGATAGAATAATTACCATATCCAGAGGAAGAAGTCGGAGTCCAGAATCCACAGATAATGATGTAATTACTTTATGAAGAATCGGTAAATCAAGAATGTTTATTATATATTTATTATATATCGAAAAATATTTAAATTATAATATTAATATAATAATCATCAAATTTCAAATTTTTTTCAGATTCTAAATTAATTAATAGTTTAATTAACTTATCATTTATATTATGAAACCCTGTGTTACAAATGTTATTAAACTTTTATAAAATTTTTAAAATGCTTCCTTTATTAAAATTTTTCGACGTTTTATTTTGCGAGTATGCTGCAGAGGCTGAGGATTCCGACGACAATGTAAATTTGCAAGAATTCGGAAATAGACCTGCTTAATGGCAGGAACTCGCACCAATTTTCTCAGATGTTACTGACAATTTAATCAGACCTATATTTCCAAATGAAAAAGTCAGATCACGTACATTACAGATTATTATGGGAATAACTAATGAACATCATCATTTCCTTTACCATCTTTTCAAATAAAATGAGTTAAAAAATATTTTTTATAATTGCACTTAAAAGATAGAATAATTACCATATCCAGAGGAAGAAGTCGGAGTCCAGAATCCACAGATAATGATGTAATTACTTTATGAAGAATCGGTAAATCAAGAATGTTTATTATATATTTATTATATATCGAAAAATATTTAAATTATAATATTAATATAATAATCATCAAATTTCAAATTTTTTTCAGATTCTAAATTAATTAATAGTTTAATTAACTTATCATTTATATTATGAAACCCTGTGTTACAAATGTTATTAACTTTTAAAAATTTTAAATGCTTCCTTTATTAAAATTTTTTCGACGTTTTATTTTGCGAGTATGCTGCAGAGGCTGAGGATTCCGACGACAATGTAAATTTGCAAGAATTCGGAAATAGACCTGCTTAATGGCAGGAACTCGCACCAATTTTCTCAGATGTTACTGACAATTTAATCAGACCTATATTTCCAAATGAAAAGTCAGATCACGTACATTACAGATTATTATGGGAATAACTAATGAACATCATCATTTCCTTTACCATCCTTTTCAAATAAAATGAGTTAAAAAAATATTTTTTATAATTGCACTTAAAAGATAGAATAATTACCATATCCAGAGGAAGAAGTCGGAGTCCAGAATCCACAGATAATGATGTAATTACTTTATGAAGAATCGGTAAATCAAGAATGTTTATTATATATTTATTATATATCGAAAAATATTTAAATTATAATATTAATATAATAATCATCAAATTTCAAATTTTTTTCAGATTCTAAATTAATTAATAGTTTTAATTAACTTATCATTTATATATATGAAACCCTGTGTTACAAATGTTATTAAACTTTTATAAAATTTTTAAATGCTTCCTTTATTAAAATTTTTCGACGTTTTATTTTGCGAGTATGCTGCAGAGGCTGAGGATTCCGACGACAATGTAAATTTGCAAGAATTCGGAAATAGACCTGCTTAATGGCAGGAACTCGCACCAATTTTCTCAGATGTTACTGACAATTTAATCAGACCTATATTTCCAAATGAAAAAGTCAGATCACGTACATTACAGATTATTATGGGAATAACTAATGAACATCATCATTTCCTTTACCATCTTTTTCAAATAAAATGAGTTAAAAAAATTTTTTTTAAATTGCACTTAAAAGATAGAATAATTACCATATCCAGGAAGAAGTCGGAGTCCAGAATCCACAGATAATGATGTAATTACTTTATGAAGAATCGGTAAATCAAGAATGTTTATTATATATTTATATATATCGAAAAATATTTAAATTATAATATTAATATAATAATCATCAAATTTCAAATTTTTTTCAGATTCTAAATTAATTAATAGTTTAATTAACTTATCATTTATATTATGAAACCCTGTGTTACAAATGTTATTAAACTTTTATAAAATTTTTAAATGCTTCCTTTATTAAAATTTTTCGACGTTTTTTTTGCGAGTATGCTGCAGAGGCTGAGGATTCCGACGACAATGTAAATTTGCAAGAATTCGGAAATAGACCTGCTTAATGGCAGGAACTCGCACCAATTTTCTCAGATGTTACTGACAATTTAATCAGACCTATATTTCCAAATGAAAAAGTCAGATCACGTACATTACAGATTATTATGGGAAATAACTAATGAACATCATCATTTCCTTTACCATCCTTTTCAAAAAAATGAGTTAAAAAAATATTTTTTAAAATTGCACTTAAAAGATAGAATAATTACCATATCCAGAGGAAGAAGTCGGAGTCCAGAATCCACAGATAATGATGTAATTACTTTATGAAGAATCGGTAAATCAAGAATGTTTATTATATTTATTATATATCGAAAAATATTTAAATTATAATATTAATATAATAATCATCAATTTCAAATTTTTTTCAGATTCTAAATTAATTAATAGTTTAATTAACTTATCATTTATATTATGAAACCCTGTGTTACAAATGTTATTAAACTTTTATAAAATTTTAAATGCTTCCTTTATTAAAATTTTTCGACGTTTTATTTTGCGAGTATGCTGCAGAGGCTGAGGATTCCGACGACAATGTAAATTTGCAAGAATTCGGAAATAGACCTGCTTAATGGCAGGAACTCGCACCAATTTTCTCAGATGTTACTGACAATTTAATCAGACCTATATTTCTAAATGAAAAAGTCAGATCACGTACATTACAGATTATTATGGGAATAACTAATGAACATCATCATTTCCTTTACCATCTTTTTCAAATAAATGAGTTAAAAAAATATTTTTTATAATTGCACTTAAAAGATAGAATAATTACCATATCCAGAGGAAGAAGTCGGAGTCCAGAATCCACAGATAATGATGTAATTACTTTATGAAGAATCGGTAAATCAAGAATGTTTATTATATATTATTATATATCGAAAAATATTTAAATTATAATATTAATAATAATCATCAAATTTCAAATTTTTTTCAGATTCTAAATTAATTAATAGTTTAATTAACTTATCATTTATATTATGAAACCCTGTGTTACAAATGTTATTAAACTTTTATAAAATTTTTAAATGCTTCCTTTATTAAAATTTTTCGACGTTTTATTTTGCGAGTATGCTGCAGAGGCTGAGGATTCCGACGACAATGTAAATTGCAAGAATTCGGAAATAGACCTGCTTAATGGCAGGAACTCGCACCAATTTTCTCAGATGTTACTGACAATTTAATCAGACCTATATTTCTAAATGAAAAGTCAGATCACGTACATTACAGATTATTATGGAATAACTAATGAACATCATCATTTCCTTTACCATCCTTTTCAAATAAAATGAGTTAAAAAAATATTTTTTAATTGCACTTAAAAGATAGAATAATTACCATATCCAGAGGAAGAAGTCGGAGTCCAGAATCCACAGATAATGATGTAATTACTTTATGAAGAATCGGTAAATCAAGAATGTTTATATATATTTATTATATATCGAAAAATATTTAAATTATAATATTAATATAATAATCATCAAATTTCAAATTTTTTTCAGATTCTAAATTAATTAATAGTTTAATTAACTTATCATTTATATTATGAAACCCTGTGTTACAAATGTTATTAAACTTTTATAAAATTTTTAAATGCTTCCTTTATTAAAATTTTTCGACGTTTTATTTTGCGAGTATGCTGCAGAGGCTGAGGATTCCGACGACAATGTAAATTTGCAAGAATTCGGAAATAGACCTGCTTAATGGCAGGAACTCGCACCAATTTTCTCAGATGTTACTGACAATTTAATCAGACCTATATTTCCAAATGAAAAAGTCAGATCACGTACATTACAGATTATTATGGGAATAACTAATGAACATCATCATTTCCTTTACCATCTTTTCAAATAAAATGAGTTAAAAAAATATTTTTTATAATTGCACTTAAAAGATAGAATAATTACCATATCCAGAGGAAGAAGTCGGAGTCCAGAATCCACAGATAATGATGTAATTACTTTATGAAGAATCGGTAAATCAAGAATGTTTATATATTTATTATATATCGAAAAATATTTAAATTATAATATTAATATAATAATCATCAAATTTCAAATTTTTTTCAGATTCTAAATTAATTAATAGTTTAATTAACTTATCATTTATATTATGAAACCCTGTGTTACAAATGTTATTAAACTTTTATAAAATTTTAAATGCTTCCTTTATTAAAATTTTTCGACGTTTTATTTTGCGAGTATGCTGCAGAGGCTGAGGATTCCGACGACAATGTAAATTTGCAAGAATTCGGAAATAGACCTGCTTAATGGCAGGAACTCGCACCAATTTTCTCAGATGTTACTGACAATTTAATCAGACCTATATTTCTAAATGAAAAAGTCAGATCACGTACATTACAGATTATTATGGGAATAACTAATGAACATCATCATTTCCTTTACCATCTTTTCAAATAAAATGAGTTAAAAAATATTTTTTAAATTGCACTTAAAAGATAGAATAATTACCATATCCAGAGGAAGAAGTCGGAGTCCAGAATCCACAGATAATGATGTAATTACTTTATGAAGAATCGGTAAATCAAGAATGTTTATTATATATTTATTATATATCGAAAAATATTTAAATTATAATATTAATATAATAATCATCAAATTTCAAATTTTTTTCAGATTCTAAATTAATTAATAGTTTAATTAACTTATCATTTATATTATGAAACCCTGTGTTACAAATGTTATTAAACTTTTATAAAATTTTTAAATGCTTCCTTTATTAAAATTTTTCGACGTTTTATTTTGCGAGTATGCTGCAGAGGCTGAGGATTCCGACGACAATGTAAATTTGCAAGAATTCGGAAATAGACCTGCTTAATGGCAGGAACTCGCACCAATTTTCTCAGATGTTACTGACAATTTAATCAGACCTATATTTTCCAAATGAAAAAGTCAGATCACGTACATTACAGATTATTATGGGAATAACTAATGAACATCATCATTTCCTTTACCATCTTTTCAAATAAAATGAGTTAAAAAAATATTTTTTAAATTGCACTTAAAAGATAGAATATTACCATATCCAGAGGAAGAAGTCGGAGTCCAGAATCCACAGATAATGATGTAATTACTTTATGAAGAATCGGTAAATCAAGAATGTTTATATATATTTATTATATATCGAAAAATATTTAAATTATAATATTAATATAATAATCATCAAATTTCAAATTTTTTCAGATTCTAAATTAATTAATAGTTTAATTAACTTATCATTTATATTATGAAACCCTGTGTTACAAATGTTATTAAACTTTTATAAAATTTTTAAATGCTTCCTTTATTAAAATTTTTCGACGTTTTATTTTGCGAGTATGCTGCAGAGGCTGAGGATTCCGACGACAATGTAAATTTGCAAGAATTCGGAAATAGACCTGCTTAATGGCAACTCGCACCAATTTTCTCAGATGTTACTGACAATTTAATCAGACCTATATTTCTAAATGAAAAAGTCAGATCACGTACATTACAGATTATTATGGGAATAACTAATGAACATCATCATTTCCTTTACCATCTTTTCAAATAAAATGAGTTAAAAAAATATTTTTTTAAAATTGCACTTAAAAGATAGAATAATTACCATATCCAGAGGAAGAAGTCGGAGTCCAGAATCCACAGATAATGATGTAATTACTTTATGAAGAATCGGTAAATCAAGAATGTTTATTATATTTTATTATATATCGAAAAATATTTAAATATAATATTATATAATCATCAAATTTCAAATTTTTTCAGATTCTAAATTAATTAATAGTTTAATTAACTTATCATTTATATTATGAAACCCTGTGTTACAAATGTTATTAAACTTTTAAAAATTTTTAAATGCTTCCTTTATTAAAATTTTTCGACGTTTTATTTTGCGAGTATGCTGCAGAGGCTGAGGATTCCGACGACAATGTAAATTTGCAAGAATTCGGAAATAGACCTGCTTAATGGCAGGAACTCGCACCAATTTTCTCAGATGTTACTGACAATTTAATCAGACCTATATTTCTAAATGAAAAAGTCAGATCACGTACATTACAGATTATTATGGGAATAACTAATGAACATCATCATTTCCTTTACCATCTTTTCAAATAAAATGAGTTAAAAAATATTTTTTATAATTGCACTTAAAAGATAGAATAATTACCATATCCAGAGGAAGAAGTCGGAGTCCAGAATCCACAGATAATGATGTAATTACTTTATGAAGAATCGGTAAATCAAGAATGTTTATTATATATTTATTATATATCGAAAAATATTTAAATTATAATATTAATATAATAATCATCAAATTTCAAATTTTTTTCAGATTCTAAATTAATTAATAGTTTAATTAACTTATCATTTATATTATGAAACCCTGTGTTACAAATGTTATAAACTTTTATAAAATTTTTAAATGCTTCCTTTATTAAAATTTTTCGACGTTTTATTTTGCGAGTATGCTGCAGAGGCTGAGGATTCCGACGACAATGTAAATTTGCAAGAATTCGGAAATAGACCTGCTTAATGGCAGGAACTCGCACCAATTTTCTCAGATGTTACTGACAATTTAATCAGACCTATATTTCTAAATGAAAAAGTCAGATCACGTACATTACAGATTATTATGGGAATAACTAATGAACATCATCATTTCCTTTACCATCTTTTTCAAATAAAATGAGTTAAAAAATATTTTTAAAAATTGCACTTAAAAGATAGAATAATTACCATATCCAGAGGAAGAAGTCGGAGTCCAGAATCCACAGATAATGATGTAATTACTTTATGAAGAATCGGTAAATCAAGAATGTTTATTATATATTTATTATATATCGAAAAATATTTAAATTATAATATTAATATAATAATCATCAAATTTCAAATTTTTTTCAGATTCTAAATTAATTAATAGTTTAATTAACTTATCATTTATATTATGAAACCCTGTGTTACAAATGTTATTAAACTTTTATAAAATTTTTAAATGCTTCCTTTATTAAAATTTTTCGACGTTTTATTTTGCGAGTATGCTGCAGAGGCTGAGGATTCCGACGACAATGTAAATTTGCAAGAATTCGGAAATAGACCTGCTTAATGGCAGGAACTCGCACCAATTTTCTCAGATGTTACTGACAATTTAATCAGACCTATATTAAATGAAAAAGTCAGATCACGTACATTACAGATTATTATGGGAATAACTAATGAACATCATCATTTCCTTTACCATCCTTTTCAAATAAAATGAGTTAAAAAAATATTTTTTAAAATTGCACTTAAAAGATAGAATAATTACCATATCCAGAGGAAGAAGTCGGAGTCCAGAATCCACAGATAATGATGTAATTACTTTATGAAGAATCGGTAAATCAAGAATGTTTATTATATATTTATTATATATCGAAAAATATTTAAATTTAAATATTAATATAATAATCATCAAATTTCAAATTTTTTTCAGATTCTAAATTAATTAATAGTTTAATTAACTTATCATTTATATTATGAAACCCTGTGTTACAAATGTTATTAAACTTTTATAAATTTTTAAATGCTTCCTTTATTAAAATTTTTCGACGTTTTATTTTGCGAGTATGCTGCAGAGGCTGAGGATTCCGACGACAATGTAAATTTGCAAGAATTCGGAAATAGACCTGCTTAATGGCAGGAACTCGCACCAATTTTCTCAGATGTTACTGACAATTTAATCAGACCTATATTTCCAAATGAAAAAGTCAGATCACGTACATTACAGATTATTATGGGAATAACTAATGAACATCATCATTTCCTTTACCATCTTTTCAAATAAAATGAGTTAAAAAAATATTTTTTATAATTGCACTTAAAAGATAGAATAATTACCATATCCAGAGGAAGAAGTCGGAGTCCAGAATCCACAGATAATGATGTAATTACTTTATGAAGAATCGGTAAATCAAGAATGTTTATTATATATTTATTATATATCGAAAAATATTTAAATTATAATATTAATATAATAATCATCAAATTTCAAATTTTTTTCAGATTCTAAATTAATTAATAGTTTAATTAACTTATCATTTATATTATGAAACCCTGTGTTACAAATGTTATTAAACTTTTATAAAATTTTTAAATGCTTCCTTTATTAAAATTTTTCGACGTTTTATTTTGCGAGTATGCTGCAGAGGCTGAGGATTCCGACGACAATGTAAATTTGCAAGAATTCGGAAATAGACCTGCTTAATGGCAGGAACTCGCACCAATTTTCTCAGATGTTACTGACAATTTAATCAGACCTATATTTCTAAATGAAAAAGTCAGATCACGTACATTACAGATTATTATGGGAATAACTAATGAACATCATCATTTCCTTTACCATCTTTTTCAAATAAAATGAGTTAAAAAATATTTTTTATAATTGCACTTAAAAGATAGAATAATTACCATATCCAGAGGAAGAAGTCGGAGTCCAGAATCCACAGATAATGATGTAATTACTTTATGAAGAATCGGTAAATCAAGAATGTTTATTATATATTTATTATATATCGAAAAATATTTAAATTATAATATTAATATAATAATCATCAAATTTCAAATTTTTTCAGATTCTAAATTAATTAATAGTTTAATTAACTTATCATTTATATTATGAAACCCTGTGTTACAAATGTTATTAAACTTTTATAAAATTTTTAAATGCTTCCTTTATTAAAATTTTTCGACGTTTTATTTTGCGAGTATGCTGCAGAGGCTGAGGATTCCGACGACAATGTAAATTTGCAAGAATTCGGAAATAGACCTGCTTAATGGCAGGAACTCGCACCAATTTTCTCAGATGTTACTGACAATTTAATCAGACCTATATTTCCAAATGAAAAAGTCAGATCACGTACATTACAGATTATTATGGGAATAACTAATGAACATCATCATTTCCTTTACCATCCTTTTCAAATAAAATGAGTTAAAAAAATATTTTTTAAAATTGCACTTAAAAGATAGAATAATTACCATATCCAGAGGAAGAAGTCGGAGTCCAGAATCCACAGATAATGATGTAATTACTTTATGAAGAATCGGTAAATCAAGAATGTTTATTATATATTTATTATATCGAAAAATATTTAAATTATAATATTAATATAATAATCATCAAATTTCAAATTTTTTTCAGATTCTAAATTAATTAATAGTTTAATTAACTTCATTTATATTATGAAACCCTGTGTTACAAATGTTATTAAACTTTTATAAAATTTTTAAATGCTTCCTTTATTAAAATTTTTCGACGTTTTATTTTGCGAGTATGCTGCAGAGGCTGAGGATTCCGACGACAATGTAAATTTGCAAGAATTCGGAAATAGACCTGCTTAATGGCAGGAACTCGCACCAATTTTCTCAGATGTTACTGACAATTTAATCAGACCTATATTTCTAAATGAAAAAGTCAGATCACGTACATTACAGATTATTATGGGAATAACTAATGAACATCATCATTTCCTTTACCATCTTTTTCAAATAAAATGAGTTAAAAAAATATTTTTTATAATTGCACTTAAAAGATAGAATAATTACCATATCCAGAGGAAGAAGTCGGAGTCCAGAATCCACAGATAATGATGTAATTACTTTATGAAGAATCGGTAAATCAAGAATGTTTATTATATATTTATTATATATCGAAAAATATTTAAATTATAATATTAATATAATAATCATCAAATTTCAAATTTTTTTCAGATTCTAAATTAATTAATAGTTTAATTAACTTATCATTTATATTATGAAACCCTGTGTTACAAATGTTATTAAACTTTTATAAAATTTTTAAATGCTTCCTTTATTAAAATTTTTCGACGTTTTATTTTGCGAGTATGCTGCAGAGGCTGAGGATTCCGACGACAATGTAAATTTGCAAGAATTCGGAAATAGACCTGCTTAATGGCAGGAACTCGCACCAATTTTCTCAGATGTTACTGACAATTTAATCAGACCTATATTCTAAATGAAAAAGTCAGATCACGTACATTACAGATTATTATGGGAATAACTAATGAACATCATCATTTCCTTTACCATCCTTTTCAAATAAAATGAGTTAAAAAAATATTTTTTAAAATTGCACTTAAAAGATAGAATAATTACCATCCAGAGGAAGAAGTCGGAGTCCAGAATCCACAGATAATGATGTAATTACTTTATGAAGAATCGGTAAATCAAGAATGTTTATTATATATTATTATATTATCGAAAATATTTAAATTATAATATTAATATAATAATCATCAAATTTCAAATTTTTTTCAGATTCTAAATTAATTAATAGTTTAATTAACTTATCATTATATTATGAAACCCTGTGTTACAAATGTTATTAAACTTTTATAAAATTTTAAAATGCTTTCCTTTATTAAAATTTTTCGACGTTTTATTTTGCGAGTATGCTGCAGAGGCTGAGGATTCCGACGACAATGTAAATTTGCAAGAATTCGGAAATAGACCTGCTTAATGGCAGGAACTCGCACAATTTTCTCAGATGTTACTGACAATTTAATCAGACCTATATTTCCAAATGAAAAGTCAGATCACGTACATTACAGATTATTATGGGAATAACTAATGAACATCATCATTTCCCTTTAACCATCCTTTTCAAATAAAATGAGTTTAAAAAAATATTTTTTAAATTGCACTTAAAAGATAGAATATTACCATATCCAGAGGAAGAGTCGGAGTCCGAATCACAGATAAATGATGTAATTACTTTATGAAGAATCGTAAATCAAGAATGTTATTATATAATATTATTTATATCGAAAAAAATATTAAAGTTATTAATATTTAATATAATAATTCATCAAAATTTCAAATTTTTTTCAGATCTAATTATTATAGTTTATTTACTTATCATTTATATTTAATGAAACCTGTGTTATAAAAATGTTATTAACTTTTATAAATTTTTAAATGCTTCCTTATTTAAACTTTTAAATTTTCGACGTTTATTTTGCGAGTATGCTGCAGAGGCTGAGGATTCCCGACGAACAAATGTATTTTCAAGAATTCGGAAATAGACCCTGCTTAAATGGCAGGGAACTCGCGAAACCAATTTCCTCAAGTATACTGACAATTTACCAGACCTATATTTCCAAATGAAAAAGTTCAGATCACGTACATTACACGAAGATTATTATGGGAATAACTAATGAACATCATCATTTCCTTTACCATCTCTTTTCAAATTAAAAATGAGTTAAAAAAAAATTTTTTTTATAAATTGCACTTAAAGGATTAGAATAATTACCATAAATCCAGAGGAAGAAGTCGGAGTCAGCAGATCCACAGAAAGATGTAATTTACTTTATGAAGAAATCGGTAAATTTATCAAGAATGTGTTTTTATTATATTTATTATATATCGAAAAATTATTTAAATTATATATTAATAATAATAATCATTTCAAATTTCAAATTTTTTTCAGATTCTAAATTAATTAATAGTTTAATTTAACTTATTCTTTATATTATGAAACCCTGTGTTACAAATGTTATTAACTTTTATTAAAAATTTTTAAAGGCTTCCTTTCATTAAATTTTTTTTTTTCGACGTTTTATTTTGCGAGTATGCTGCAGAGGCTGAGGATTCCGACGACAATGTAAAATTTGGGCAGAATTCGAAATAAGAACCTGGCTTAATGGGCATTGAAGGAACTCGCGACCATATTTCTCCTAGATTTACTGACAATTTAATCAGAGACCTATATTTCAAATGAAAA
>JACMZG010000694.1:0-10833 GCA_018340805.1 Microvelia longipes
ACTCTATTTCAAATCACAACCAATTCAACTTTAATTACATTTTTCATTTTCAAATAGAAATCTTTTCGATCATCAAAAATTCAACAAAGTCACAATTGTCATGATAATATTGAAAAGTGAAAAATTTGAAATTTTTAAACTAAAACATAATTTCACATTATTTATTATGATATATTGAAATAAGTTTGAATTTGAATATTTCTCATCATCACATTAATATAATAATGATTTTCATTGAAATAAAATTTTGCATTTACTTTATTGAAATCAAATCAACTATTGAACATCTCAATAGTATACATGTTGAAAAATTAACAAGGCCCGGATAGCTCAGTCGGTAGAGCATCAGACTTTTAATCTGAGGGTCCAGGGTTCGAGTCCCTGTTCGGGCGATATTTTTTCTTGTTTTCAAATTGAAAATTCAATATCACTTTCAACTAAATACTCTATTTCAAATCACAACCAATTCAACTTTAATTACATTTTTCATTTTCAAATAGAAATCTTTTCGATCATCAAAAATTCAACAAAGTCACAATTGTCATGATAATATTGAAAAGTGAAAAATTTGAAATTTTTAAACTAAAACATAATTTCACATTATTTATTATGATATATTGAAATAAGTTTGAATTTGAATATTTCTCATCATCACATTAATATAATAATGATTTTCATTGAAATAAAATTTTGCATTTACTTTATTGAAATCAAATCAACTATTAACATCTCAATAGTATACATGTTGAAAAATTAACAAGGCCCGGATAGCTCAGTCGGTAGAGCATCAGACTTTTAATCTGAGGGTCCAGGGTTCGAGTCCCTGTTCGGGCGATATTTTTTCTTGTTTTCAAATTGAAAATTCAATATCACTTTCAACTAAATACTCTATTTCAAATCACAACCAATTCAACTTTAATTACATTTTTCATTTTCAAATAGAAATCTTTTCGATCATCAAAAATTCAACAAAGTCACAATTGTCATGATAATATTGAAAAGTGAAAAATTTGAAATTTTTAAACTAAAACATAATTTCACATTATTTATTATGATATATTGAAATAAGTTTGAATTTGAATATTTCTCATCATCACATTAATATAATAATGATTTTCATTGAAATAAAATTTTGCATTTACTTTATTGAAATCAAATCAACTATTAAACATCTCAATAGTATACATGTTGAAAAATTAACAAGGCCCGGATAGCTCAGTCGGTAGAGCATCAGACTTTTAATCTGAGGGTCCAGGGTTCGAGTCCCTGTTCGGGCGATATTTTTTCTTGTTTTCAAATTGAAAATTCAATATCACTTTCAACTAAATACTCTATTTCAAATCACAACCAATTCAACTTTAATTACATTTTTCATTTTCAAATAGAAATCTTTTCGATCATCAAAAATTCAACAAAGTCACAATTGTCATGATAATATTGAAAAGTGAAAAATTTGAAATTTTTAAACTAAAACATAATTTCACATTATTTATTATGATATATTGAAATAAGTTTGAATTTGAATATTTCTCATCATCACATTAATATAATAATGATTTTCATTGAAATAAAATTTGCATTTACTTTATTGAAATCAAATCAACTATTAAACATCTCAATAGTATACATGTTGAAAAATTAACAAGGCCCGGATAGCTCAGTCGGTAGAGCATCAGACTTTTAATCTGAGGGTCCAGGGTTCGAGTCCCTGTTCGGGCGATATTTTTTCTTGTTTTCAAATTGAAAATTCAATATCACTTTCAACTAAATACTCTATTTCAAATCACAACCAATTCAACTTTAATTACATTTTTCATTTTCAAATAAATCTTTTCGATCATCAAAAATTCAACAAAGTCACAATTGTCATGATAATATTGAAAAGTGAAAAATTTGAAATTTTTAAACTAAAACATAATTTCACATTATTTATTATGATATATTGAAATAAGTTTGAATTTGAATATTTCTCATCATCACATTAATATAATAATGATTTTCATTGAAATAAAATTTTGCATTTACTTTATTGAAATCAAATCAACTATTAAACATCTCAATAGTATACATGTTGAAAAATTAACAAGGCCCGGATAGCTCAGTCGGTAGAGCATCAGACTTTTAATCTGAGGGTCCAGGGTTCGAGTCCCTGTTCGGGCGATATTTTTTCTTGTTTTCAAATTGAAAATTCAATATCACTTTCAACTAAATACTCTATTTCAAATCACAACCAATTCAACTTTAATTACATTTTTCATTTTCAAATAGAAATCTTTTCGATCATCAAAAATTCAACAAAGTCACAATTGTCATGATAATATTGAAAAGTGAAAAATTTGAAATTTTTAAACTAAAACATAATTTCACATTATTTATTATGATATATTGAAATAAGTTTGAATTTGAATATTTCTCATCATCACATTAATATAATAATGATTTTCATTGAAATAAAATTTTGCATTTACTTTATTGAAATCAAATCAACTATTAAACATCTCAATAGTATACATGTTGAAAAATTAACAAGGCCCGGATAGCTCAGTCGGTAGAGCATCAGACTTTTAATCTGAGGGTCCAGGGTTCGAGTCCCTGTTCGGGCGATATTTTTTCTTGTTTTCAAATTGAAAATTCAATATCACTTTCAACTAAATACTCTATTTCAAATCACAACCAATTCAACTTTAATTACATTTTTCATTTTCAAATAGAAATCTTTTCGATCATCAAAAATTCAACAAAGTCACAATTGTCATGATAATATTGAAAAGTGAAAAATTTGAAATTTTTAAACTAAAACATAATTTCACATTATTTATTATGATATATTGAAATAAGTTTGAATTTGAATATTTCTCATCATCACATTAATATAATAATGATTTTCATTGAAATAAAATTTTGCATTTACTTTATTGAAATCAAATCAACTATTAAACATCTCAATAGTATACATGTTGAAAAATTAACAAGGCCCGGATAGCTCAGTCGGTAGAGCATCAGACTTTTAATCTGAGGGTCCAGGGTTCGAGTCCCTGTTCGGGCGATATTTTTTCTTGTTTTCAAATTGAAAATTCAATATCACTTTCAACTAAATACTCTATTTCAAATCACAACCAATTCAACTTTAATTACATTTTTCATTTTCAAATAGAAATCTTTTCGATCATCAAAAATTCAACAAAGTCACAATTGTCATGATAATATTGAAAAGTGAAAAATTTGAAATTTTTAAACTAAAACATAATTTCACATTATTTATTATGATATATTGAAATAAGTTTGAATTTGAATATTTCTCATCATCACATTAATATAATAATGATTTTCATTGAAATAAAATTTTGCATTTACTTTATTGAAATCAAATCAACTATTAAACATCTCAATAGTATACATGTTGAAAAATTAACAAGGCCGGATAGCTCAGTCGGTAGAGCATCAGACTTTTAATCTGAGGGTCCAGGGTTCGAGTCCCTGTTCGGGCGATATTTTTTCTTGTTTTCAAATTGAAAATTCAATATCACTTTCAACTAAATACTCTATTTCAAATCACAACCAATTCAACTTTAATTACATTTTTCATTTTCAAATAGAAATCTTTTCGATCATCAAAAATTCAACAAAGTCACAATTGTCATGATAATATTGAAAAGTGAAAAATTTGAAATTTTTAAACTAAAACATAATTTCACATTATTTATTATGATATATTGAAATAAGTTTGAATTTGAATATTTCTCATCATCACATTAATATAATAATGATTTTCATTGAAATAAAATTTTGCATTTACTTTATTGAAATCAAATCAACTATTAAACATCTCAAAGTATACATGTTGAAAAATTAACAAGGCCCGGATAGCTCAGTCGGTAGAGCATCAGACTTTTAATCTGAGGGTCCAGGGTTCGAGTCCCTGTTCGGGCGATATTTTTTCTTGTTTTCAAATTGAAAATTCAATATCACTTTCAACTAAATACTCTATTTCAAATCACAACCAATTCAACTTTAATTACATTTTTCATTTTCAAATAGAAATCTTTTCGATCATCAAAAATTCAACAAAGTCACAATTGTCATGATAATATTGAAAAGTGAAAAATTTGAAATTTTTAAACTAAAAATTTCACATTATTTATTATGATATATTGAAATAAGTTTGAATTTGAATATTTCTCATCATCACATTAATATAATAATGATTTTCATTGAAATAAAATTTTGCATTTACTTTATTGAAATCAAATCAACTATTAAACATCTCAATAGTATACATGTTGAAAAATTAACAAGGCC
Organism: Microvelia longipes; assembly: GCA_018340805.1. NCBI lineage: Eukaryota > Metazoa > Arthropoda > Insecta > Hemiptera > Veliidae > Microvelia > Microvelia longipes. The sequence goes on from JACMZG010000694.1 coordinate 4,300, forward strand.
CGGATAGCTCAGTCGGTAGAGCATCAGACTTTTAATCTGAGGGTCCAGGGTTCGAGTCCCTGTTCGGGCGATATTTTTTCTTGTTTTCAAATTGAAAATTCAATATCACTTTCAACTAAATACTCTATTTCAAATCACAACCAATTCAACTTTAATTACATTTTTCATTTTCAAATAGAAATCTTTTCGATCATCAAAAATTCAACAAAGTCACAATTGTCATGATAATATTGAAAAGTGAAAAATTTGAAATTTTTAAACTAAAACATAATTTCACATTATTTATTATGATATATTGAAATAAGTTTGAATTTGAATATTTCTCATCATCACATTAATATAATAATGATTTTCATTGAAATAAAATTTTGCATTTACTTTATTGAAATCAAATCAACTATTAAACATCTCAATAGTATACATGTTGAAAAATTAACAAGGCCCGGATAGCTCAGTCGGTAGAGCATCAGACTTTTAATCTGAGGGTCCAGGGTTCGAGTCCCTGTTCGGGCGATATTTTTTCTTGTTTTCAAATTGAAAATTCAATATCACTTTCAACTAAATACTCTATTTCAAATCACAACCAATTCAACTTTAATTACATTTTTCATTTTCAAATAGAAATCTTTTCGATCATCAAAAATTCAACAAAGTCACAATTGTCATGATAATATTGAAAAGTGAAAAATTTGAAATTTTTAAACTAAAACATAATTTCACATTATTTATTATGATATATTGAAATAAGTTTGAATTTGAATATTTCTCATCATCACATTAATATAATAATGATTTTCATTGAAATAAAATTTTGCATTTACTTTATTGAAATCAAATCAACTATTAAACATCTCAATAGTATACATGTTGAAAAATTAAAGGCCCGGATAGCTCAGTCGGTAGAGCATCAGACTTTTAATCTGAGGGTCCAGGGTTCGAGTCCCTGTTCGGGCGATATTTTTCTTGTTTTCAAATTGAAAATTCAATATCACTTTCAACTAAATACTCTATTTCAAATCACAACCAATTCAACTTTAATTACATTTTTCATTTTCAAATAGAAATCTTTTCGATCATCAAAAATTCAACAAAGTCACAATTGTCATGATAATATTGAAAAGTGAAAAATTTGAAATTTTTAAACTAAAACATAATTTCACATTATTTATTATGATATATTGAAATAAGTTTGAATTTGAATATTTTCATCATCACATTAATATAATAATGATTTTCATTGAAATAAAATTTTGCATTTACTTTATTGAAATCAAATCAACTATTAAACATCTCAATAGTATACATGTTGAAAAATTAACAAGGCCCGGATAGCTCAGTCGGTAGAGCATCAGACTTTTAATCTGAGGGTCCAGGGTTCGAGTCCCTGTTCGGGCGATATTTTTTCTTGTTTTCAAATTGAAAATTCAATATCACTTTCAACTAAATACTCTATTTCAAATCACAACCAATTCAACTTTAATTACATTTTTCATTTTCAAATAGAAATCTTTTCGATCATCAAAAATTCAACAAAGTCACAATTGTCATGATAATATTGAAAAGTGAAAAATTTGAAATTTTTAAACTAAAACATAATTTCACATTATTTATTATGATATATTGAAATAAGTTTGAATTTGAATATTTCTCATCATCACATTAATATAATAATGATTTTCATTGAAATAAAATTTTGCATTTACTTTATTGAAATCAAATCAACTATTAAACATCTCAATAGTATACATGTTGAAAAATTAACAAGGCCCGGATAGCTCAGTCGGTAGAGCATCAGACTTTTAATCTGAGGGTCCAGGGTTCGAGTCCCTGTTCGGGCGATATTTTTTCTTGTTTTCAAATTGAAAATTCAATATCACTTTCAACTAAATACTCTATTTCAAATCACAACCAATTCAACTTTAATTACATTTTTCATTTTCAAATAGAAATCTTTTCGATCATCAAAAATTCAACAAAGTCACAATTGTCATGATAATATTGAAAAGTGAAAAATTTGAAATTTTTAAACTAAAACATAATTTCACATTATTTATTATGATATATTGAAATAAGTTTGAATTTGAATATTTCTCATCATCACATTAATATAATAATGATTTTCATTGAAATAAAATTTTGCATTTACTTTATTGAAATCAAATCAACTATTAAACATCTCAATAGTATACATGTTGAAAAATTAACAAGGCCCGGATAGCTCAGTCGGTAGAGCATCAGACTTTTAATCTGAGGGTCCAGGGTTCGAGTCCCTGTTCGGGCGATATTTTTTCTTGTTTTCAAATTGAAAATTCAATATCACTTTCAACTAAATACTCTATTTCAAATCACAACCAATTCAACTTTAATTACATTTTTCATTTTCAAATAGAAATCTTTTCGATCATCAAAAATTCAACAAAGTCACAATTGTCATGATAATATTGAAAAGTGAAAAATTTGAAATTTTTAAACTAAAACATAATTTCACATTATTTATTATGATATATTGAAATAAGTTTGAATTTGAATATTTCTCATCATCACATTAATATAATAATGATTTTCATTGAAATAAAATTTTGCATTTACTTTATTGAAATCAAATCAACTATTAAACATCTCAATAGTATACATGTTGAAAAATTAACAAGGCCCGGATAGCTCAGTCGGTAGAGCATCAGACTTTTAATCTGAGGGTCCAGGGTTCGAGTCCCTGTTCGGGCGATATTTTTTCTTGTTTTCAAATTGAAAATTCAATATCACTTTCAACTAAATACTCTATTTCAAATCACAACCAATTCAACTTTAATTACATTTTTCATTTTCAAATAGAAATCTTTTCGATCATCAAAAATTCAACAAAGTCACAATTGTCATGATAATATTGAAAAGTGAAAAATTTGAAATTTTTAAACTAAAACATAATTTCACATTATTTATTATGATATATTGAAATAAGTTTGAATTTGAATATTTCTCATCATCACATTAATATAATAATGATTTTCATTGAAATAAAATTTTGCATTTACTTTATTGAAATCAAATCAACTATTAAACATCTCAATAGTATACATGTTGAAAAATTAACAAGGCCCGGATAGCTCAGTCGGTAGAGCATCAGACTTTTAATCTGAGGGTCCAGGGTTCGAGTCCCTGTTCGGGCGATATTTTTTCTTGTTTTCAAATTGAAAATTCAATATCACTTTCAACTAAATACTCTATTTCAAATCACAACCAATTCAACTTTAATTACATTTTTCATTTTCAAATAGAAATCTTTTCGATCATCAAAAATTCAACAAAGTCACAATTGTCATGATAATATTGAAAAGTGAAAAATTTGAAATTTTTAAACTAAAACATAATTTCACATTATTTATTATGATATATTGAAATAAGTTTGAATTTGAATATTTCTCATCATCACATTAATATAATAATGATTTTCATTGAAATAAAATTTTGCATTTACTTTATTGAAATCAAATCAACTATTAAACATCTCAATAGTATACATGTTGAAAAATTAACAAGGGCCCGGATAGCTCAGTCGGTAGAGCATCAGACTTTTAATCTGAGGGTCCAGGGTTCGAGTCCCTGTTCGGGCGATATTTTTTCTTGTTTTCAAATTGAAAATTCAATATCACTTTCAACTAAATACTCTATTTCAAATCACAACCAATTCAACTTTAATTACATTTTTCATTTTCAAATAGAAATCTTTTCGATCATCAAAAATTCAACAAAGTCACAATTGTCATGATAATATTGAAAAGTGAAAAATTTGAAATTTTTAAACTAAAACATAATTTCACATTATTTATTATGATATATTGAAATAAGTTTGAATTTGAATATTTCTCATCATCACATTAATATAATAATGATTTTCATTGAAATAAAATTTTGCATTTACTTTATTGAAATCAAATCAACTATTAACATCTCAATAGTATACATGTTGAAAAATTAACAAGGCCCGGATAGCTCAGTCGGTAGAGCATCAGACTTTTAATCTGAGGGTCCAGGGTTCGAGTCCCTGTTCGGGCGATATTTTTTCTTGTTTTCAAATTGAAAATTCAATATCACTTTCAACTAAATACTCTATTTCAAATCACAACCAATTCAACTTTAATTACATTTTTCATTTTCAAATAGAAATCTTTTCGATCATCAAAAATTCAACAAAGTCACAATTGTCATGATAATATTGAAAAGTGAAAAATTTGAAATTTTTAAACTAAAACATAATTTCACATTATTTATTATGATATATTGAAATAAGTTTGAATTTGAATATTTCTCATCATCACATTAATATAATAATGATTTTCATTGAAATAAAATTTTGCATTTACTTTATTGAAATCAAATCAACTATTAAACATCTCAATAGTATACATGTTGAAAAATTAACAAGGCCCGGATAGCTCAGTCGGTAGAGCATCAGACTTTTAATCTGAGGGTCCAGGGTTCGAGTCCCTGTTCGGGCGATATTTTTTCTTGTTTTCAAATTGAAAATTCAATATCACTTTCAACTAAATACTCTATTTCAAATCACAACCAATTCAACTTTAATTACATTTTTCATTTTCAAATAGAAATCTTTTCGATCATCAAAAATTCAACAAAGTCACAATTGTCATGATAATATTGAAAAGTGAAAAATTTGAAATTTTTAAACTAAAACATAATTTCACATTATTTATTATGATATATTGAAATAAGTTTGAATTTGAATATTTCTCATCATCACATTAATATAATAATGATTTTCATTGAAATAAAATTTTGCATTTACTTTATTGAAATCAAATCAACTATTAAACATCTCAATAGTATACATGTTGAAAAATTAACAAGGCCCGGAGCTCAGTCGGTAGAGCATCAGACTTTTAATCTGAGGGTCCAGGGTTCGAGTCCCTGTTCGGGCGATATTTTTTCTTGTTTTCAAATTGAAAATTCAATATCACTTTCAACTAAATACTCTATTTCAAATCACAACCAATTCAACTTTAATTACATTTTTTCATTTTCAAATAGAAATCTTTTTCGATCATCAAAAATTCAACAAAGTCACAATTTGTATGATAATATGAAGTGAAAAATTTTTGAATTTTTTAAACTAAACTTAATTTACATTTATTAATTTATTTGATATAATTAAAAAAGTTGCATTTCTAGTTTCCTTCATCTCAGAAGTAAAATTTAGTTCCAAATATCAATAAAATTATGTACAAAAGTCGACTTGTGAATTTGAATGGAATTTTATTCATCAGGCACGAACTAATAGTTTAGGCCATTCGGTGCGACATTCAAACAAACTCGAGATAGATTATGTGTAGATTGTCAAATGCAGAAGAGGTCTGCACACGTCTTTACAAATTTGGCAGGCATAACATGCCACTAGGCAGCCAAAGGACATAATTCTTGCCTTGATATTGTTGTTTAAATATTTAAAAATTACGTAAATTATGTGGTTGTTTTTGTAAGAAATGGCTCCTAATTCCATTATAACGGTCGTATTGATTTGGGAGAATCACAAAATGAAGAAAACAAAAACAATCTTTCTCGTTAGATATGAATGTCAATTTGATTCTGAAGCGAAATTTTAATTCCGGTGAACAATCATCTAGAAAAATATAAAGACTGAAAGAGCTGATTTCAAAAGGAACAACTGATTATAAGTAGAATTTAAAAAACTTGCATTCATTGGGTCATCTGGATCGATCCCTCCTTGAAACACAATGTCTACTTGAACAATTGGTATTAATAAAAGGCAAAACAAAAAGATTACTTTGAAGAGTGCGCAATAGTAATATTTCATATCATTTGTATCTGGAATTTCCACAAAAAGGGAATTATTGATACAAACTAAATATAGTCAAAATTTTTGTAAAATCTGTAATATATTAATTTAAGACTTTTAAATATTATATCAAAATTTATTCATTTTTAAAAATTAAGTAGTTAGACCACTTAAATAAAAACAAATAAATACTTAGCTAGCATTATCGAGTCATTTAAATAATTTTATTTATGTAAAGATGATCAAATTAAAAATAAGATGTTAATAACTGAGATTAATGTAAAACTGCTCATTAATTGAAGAGTCAATATCGATCCAGATGAATAAACAATGACAATGCAAAAACTTACCTTGATTATATCAGATATATCTCTCCATGTCGGTGAATTTATATTTGCTTAACCAGAATCTCTTTTGAAATTTTCAAAAATCACCTGTTATCATGACAATGTTGATTAGAATGATGAAAAAAAATTTTGTTTAGATATTTTTCGATATCAAAAATTTTAAAAAAAAGCCTATTTTTCATGAATTTAACAAATCCAAATATTAATGTTTGGAAAATTGCCTTTTTTAAAAAAAATAATTGAATGAATTATTTAAAAAGAAATTTTAAATTTGTTTAATTTGTTTTGAAATCTAAAACATATTCAAAACTCCTGTTCTTTTTATGACATGTTGTTTTGAAGGTTCAAAAATGATGGAAAATTTAAAGATATTGT
>JACMZG010000694.1:11223-21877 GCA_018340805.1 Microvelia longipes
CAAAAAAATAATGATAGTAATTTAATGTTTCAAATTAACGTATATTTTTTTTTCAATTGATTATGCAACTAAGCCCTATAGCTCAGGGGTTAGAGCACTGGTCTCGTAAACCAGGGGTCGAGAGTTCATTCTCGGGGCATATATATTTTTTCAAATTCCAACATCAACATTAATGGAAACATTTTCATATCAAGAACATCAATTTTCCAATCCGTCACAAATTTCAAACATTTTATCCAAACATTTATTTTAAAAATTGGTTTATACTGTCAAGTAATTCTTGTTACTTTATCTTTGTATACGGTTAAAATATATTGTATTTTCATATCATTACAATCTATAAATAAAAATTTTCATTTTGTCAAATTAATTTTATTTCTGTTGTCGATATTAAAAATATATTGTTTCATCAAATTAAATTCAAATATATTTTATTATAATCATGTAAATAATAGATTTTTATTTATAAATAAAATCTTTTCTTGTCGTCTTTAAAAGGAGAATTAAAATTTTGATTGAAACAAATTATTGAAAGTCATGAAAATAAATGTAAATTACGATAATGAAAAAATAAAAAAATTACGATTAATTTTATGGATGTTTAAAGAATTTTAAATTGTAAAAATTTTCATGGCCCTATAGCTCAGGGGTAGAGCACTGGTCTTGTAAACCAGGGGTCGAGAGTTCAAATCTCTCTGGGGGCATTTATTTTTTTTATTTGAAATTTTTCATGTCAATCTGTGCTTTTGAAAGATTTTCTTATTAATTTGTTTAAATTTGAAAAGTTTTTCCAAAAATAAAATGATAGTAATTAAATGTTTCAATTAACGTATATTTTTGTTTTCAATTGATTATTTATTCATATGTCAGTCGAGAGTTCAAATCTCTCTGGGGCATTTATTTTTTTATTTGAAATTTTTCATGTCAATCTGTGCTTTTGAAAGATTTTCTTATTAATTGTTTAAATTTGAAAAGTTTTCCAAAAATAAAATGATAGTAATTTAAATGTTTCAAATTAACGTATATTTTTGTTTTCAATTGATTATGCAACTAAGCCCCTATAGCTCAGGGGTAGAGCACTGGTCTCGTAAACCAGGGGTCGAGAGTTCAATTCTCTCTGGGGGCATATATATTTTTTTCAACATTTTCCATAACATCAACATTAATGGAAACATTTTCATATCAAGAACATCAATTTTCCAATCCGTCACAAATTTCAAACATTTTATCCAAACATTTATTTAAAAAATTGGTTTTATACTTGTCAAGTAATTCTTGTTACTATTATCTTTGTATACGGTTAAATATATTGTATTTTCATATCATTATCAATCTATAAATAAAAATTTTCATTTTGTCAAATTAATTTTATTTCTGTTGTCGATATTAAAAATATTGTTGTTTCATCAAATTAAATTCAAAATATATTTATTTATAATCATGTAAATTAATAGATTTTTATTTATAAATAAAATCTTTTCTTGTCGTCTTTAAAAGGAGAATTAAAATTTTGATGAAACAAATTATTGAAAGTCATGAAAATAAATGTAAATTACGATTAATTTTATGTGATGTTTAAAGAATTTTAAATTGTAAAATTTTCATGGCCCTATAGCTCAGGGGTAGAGCACTGGTCTTGTAAACCAGGGGTCGAGAGTTCAAATCTCTCTGGGGGCATTTATTTTTTTATTTGAAATTTTTCATGTCAATCTGTGCTTTTGAAAGATTTTCTTATTAATTTGTTTAAATTTGAAAAGTTTTCCAAAAATAAAATGATAGTAATTTAAATGTTTCAAATTAACGTATATTTTTGTTTTCAATTGATTATGCAACTAAGCCCCTATAGCTCAGGGGTAGAGCACTGGTCTCGTAAACCAGGGGTCGAGAGTTCAATTCTCTCTGGGGGCATATATATTTTTTTCAACATTTTCCATAACATCAACATTAATGGAAACATTTTCATATCAAGAACATCAATTTTCCAATCCGTCACAAATTTCAAACATTTTATCCAAACATTTATTTAAAAAATTGGTTTTATACTTGTCAAGTAATTCTTGTTACTATTATCTTTGTATACGGTTAAATATATTGTATTTTCATATCATTATCAATCTATAAATAAAAATTTTCATTTTGTCAAATTAATTTTATTTCTGTTGTCGATATTAAAAATATTGTTGTTTCATCAAATTAAATTCAAAATATATTTATTTATAATCATGTAAATTAATAGATTTTTTTTATAAATAAAATCTTTTCTTGTCGTCTTTAAAAGGAGAATTAAAATTTTGATGAAACAAATTATTGAAAGTCATGAAAATAAATGTAAATTACGATTAATTTTATGTGATGTTTAAAGAATTTTAAATTGTAAAATTTTCATGGCCCCTATAGCTCAGGGGTAGAGCACTGGTCTTGTAAACCAGGGGTCGAGAGTTCAAATCTCTCTGGGGGCATTTATTTTTTTTATTTTGAAATTTTTCATGTCAATCTGTGCTTTTGAAAGATTTTCTTATTAATTTGTTTAAATTTGAAAAGTTTTCCAAAAATAAAATGATAGTAATTTAAATGTTTCAAATTAACGTATATTTTTGTTTTCAATTGATTATGCAACTAAGCCCCTATAGCTCAGGGGTAGAGCACTGGTCTCGTAAACCAGGGGTCGAGAGTTCAATTCTCTCTGGGGGCATATATATTTTTTTCAACATTTTCCATAACATCAACATTAATGGAAACATTTTCATATCAAGAACATCAATTTTCCAATCCGTCACAAATTTCAAACATTTTATCCAAAACATTTATTTAAAAAATTGGTTTTATACTTGTCAAGTAATTCTTGTTACTATTATCTTTGTATACGGTTAAATATATTGTATTTTCATATCATTATCAATCTATAAATAAAAATTTTCATTTTGTCAAATTAATTTATTTCTGTTGTCGATATTAAAAATATTGTTGTTTCATCAAATTAAATTCAAAATATATTTATTTATAATCATGTAAATTAATAGATTTTTATTTATAAATAAAATCTTTTCTTGTCGTCTTTAAAAGGAGAATTAAAATTTTGATGAAACAAATTATTGAAAGTCATGAAAATAAATGTAAATTACGATTAATTTTATGTGATGTTTAAAGAATTTTAAATTGTAAAATTTTCATGGCCCCTATAGCTCAGGGGTAGAGCACTGGTCTTGTAAACCAGGGGTCGAGAGTTCAAATCTCTGGGGGCATTTATTTTTTTTATTTGAAATTTTTCATGTCAATCTGTGCTTTTGAAAGATTTTCTTATTAATTTGTTTAAATTTGAAAAGTTTTCCAAAAATAAAATGATAGTAATTTAAATGTTTCAAATTAACGTATATTTTTGTTTTCAATTGATTATGCAACTAAGCCCCTATAGCTCAGGGGTAGAGCACTGGTCTCGTAAACCAGGGGTCGAGAGTTCAATTCTCTCTGGGGGCATATATATTTTTTTCAACATTTTCCATAACATCAACATTAATGGAAACATTTTCATATCAAGAACATCAATTTTCCAATCCGTCACAAATTTCAAACATTTTATCCAAACATTTATTTAAAAAATTGGTTTTATACTTGTCAAGTAATTCTTGTTACTATTATCTTTGTATACGGTTAAATATATTGTATTTTCATATCATTATCAATCTATAATAAAAATTTTCATTTTGTCAAATTAATTTTATTTCTGTTGTCGATATTAAAAATATTGTTGTTTCATCAAATTAAATTCAAATATATTTATTTATAATCATGTAAATTAATAGATTTTTATTTATAAATAAAATCTTTTCTTGTCGTCTTTAAAAGGAGAATTAAAATTTTGATGAAACAAATTATTGAAAGTCATGAAAATAAATGTAAATTACGATTAATTTTATGTGATGTTTAAAGAATTTTAAATTGTAAAATTTTCATGGCCCCTATAGCTCAGGGGTAGAGCACTGGTCTTGTAAACCAGGGGTCGAGAGTTCAAATCTCTCTGGGGGCATTTATTTTTTTTATTTGAAATTTTTCATGTCAATCTGTGCTTTTGAAAGATTTTCTTATTAATTTGTTTAAATTTGAAAAGTTTTCCAAAAATAAAATGATAGTAATTTAAATGTTTCAAATTAACGTATATTTTTGTTTTCAATTGATTATGCAACTAAGCCCCTATAGCTCAGGGGTAGAGCACTGGTCTCGTAAACCAGGGGTCGAGAGTTCAATTCTCTCTGGGGGCATATATATTTTTTTCAACATTTTCCATAACATCAACATTAATGGAAACATTTTCATATCAAGAACATCAATTTTCCAATCCGTCACAAATTTCAAACATTTTATCCAAACATTTATTTAAAAAATTGGTTTTATACTTGTCAAGTAATTCTTTTACTATTATCTTTGTATACGGTTAAATATATTGTATTTTCATATCATTATCAATCTATAAATAAAAATTTTCATTTTGTCAAATTAATTTTATTTCTGTTGTCGATATTAAAAATATTGTTGTTTCATCAAATTAAATTCAAAATATATTTATTTATAATCATGTAAATTAATAGATTTTTATTTATAAATAAAATCTTTTCTTGTCGTCTTTAAAAGGAGAATTAAAATTTTGATGAAACAAATTATTGAAAGTCATGAAAATAAATGTAAATTACGATTAATTTTATGTGATGTTTAAAGAATTTTAAATTGTAAAATTTTCATGGCCCCTATAGCTCAGGGGTAGAGCACTGGTCTTGTAAACCAGGGGTCGAGAGTTCAAATCTCTCTGGGGGCATTTATTTTTTTTATTTGAAATTTTCATGTCAATCTGTGCTTTTGAAAGATTTTCTTATTAATTTGTTTAAATTTGAAAAGTTTTCCAAAAATAAAATGATAGTAATTTAAATGTTTCAAATTAACGTATATTTTTGTTTTCAATTGATTATGCAACTAAGCCCCTATAGCTCAGGGGTAGAGCACTGGTCTCGTAAACCAGGGGTCGAGAGTTCAATTCTCTCTGGGGGCATATATATTTTTTTCAACATTTTCCATAACATCAACATTAATGAAACATTTTCATATCAAGAACATCAATTTTCCAATCCGTCACAAATTTCAAACATTTTATCCAAACATTTATTTAAAAAATTGGTTTTATACTTGTCAAGTAATTCTTGTTACTATTATCTTTGTATACGGTTAAATATATTGTATTTTCATATCATTATCAATCTATAAATAAAAATTTTCATTTTGTCAAATTAATTTTATTTCTGTTGTCGATATTAAAAATATTGTTGTTTCATCAAATTAAATTCAAAATATATTTATTTATAATCATGTAAATTAATAGATTTTTATTTATAAATAAAATCTTTTCTTGTCGTCTTTAAAAGGAGAATTAAAATTTTGATGAAACAAATTATTGAAAGTCATGAAAATAAATGTAAATTACGATTAATTTTATGTGATGTTTAAAGAATTTTAAATTGTAAAATTTTCATGGCCCCTATAGCTCAGGGGTAGAGCACTGTCTTGTAAACCAGGGGTCGAGAGTTCAAATCTCTCTGGGGGCATTTATTTTTTTATTTGAAATTTTTCATGTCAATCTGTGCTTTTGAAAGATTTTCTTATTAATTTGTTTAAATTTGAAAAGTTTTCCAAAAATAAAATGATAGTAATTTAAATGTTTCAAATTAACGTATATTTTTGTTTTCAATTGATTATGCAACTAAGCCCCTATAGCTCAGGGGTAGAGCACTGGTCTCGTAAACCAGGGGTCGAGAGTTCAATTCTCTCTGGGGGCATATATATTTTTTTCAACATTTTCCATAACATCAACATTAATGGAAACATTTTCATATCAAGAACATCAATTTTCCAATCCGTCACAAATTTCAAACATTTTATCCAAACATTTATTTAAAAAATTGGTTTTATACTTGTCAAGTAATTCTTGTTACTATTATCTTTGTATACGGTTAAAATATTGTATTTTCATATCATTATCAATCTATAAATAAAAATTTTCATTTTGTCAAATTAATTTTATTTCTGTTGTCGATATTAAAAATATTGTTGTTTCATCAAATTAAATTCAAAATATATTTATTTATAATCATGTAAATTAATAGATTTTTATTTATAAATAAAATCTTTTCTTGTCGTCTTTAAAAGGAGAATTAAAATTTTGATGAAACAAATTATTGAAAGTCATGAAAATAAATGTAAATTACGATTAATTTTATGTGATGTTTAAAGAATTTTAAATTGTAAAATTTTCATGGCCCCTATAGCTCAGGGGTAGAGCACTGGTCTTGTAAACCAGGGGTCGAGAGTTCAAATCTCTCTGGGGGCATTTATTTTTTTTATTTGAAATTTTTCATGTCAATCTGTGCTTTTGAAAGATTTTCTTATTAATTTGTTTAAATTTGAAAAGTTTTCCAAAAATAAAATGATAGTAATTTAAATGTTTCAAATTAACGTATATTTTTGTTTTCAATTGATTATGCAACTAAGCCCCTATAGCTCAGGGGTAGAGCACTGGTCTCGTAAACCAGGGGTCGAGAGTTCAATTCTCTCTGGGGGCATATATATTTTTTTCAACATTTTCCATAACATCAACATTAATGGAAACATTTTCATATCAAGAACATCAATTTTCCAATCCGTCACAAATTTCAAACATTTTATCCAAACATTTATTTAAAAAATTGGTTTTATACTTGTCAAGTAATTCTTGTTACTATTATCTTTGTATACGGTTAAATATATTGTATTTTCATATCATTATCAATCTATAAATAAAAATTTTCATTTTGTCAAATTAATTTTATTTCTGTTGTCGATATTAAAAATATTTGTTTCATCAAATTAAATTCAAAATATATTTATTTATAATCATGTAAATTAATAGATTTTTATTTATAAATAAAATCTTTTCTTGTCGTCTTTAAAAGGAGAATTAAAATTTTGATGAAACAAATTATTGAAAGTCATGAAAATAAATGTAAATTACGATTAATTTTATGTGATGTTTAAAGAATTTTAAATTGTAAAATTTTCATGGCCCCTATAGCTCAGGGGTAGAGCACTGGTCTTGTAAACCAGGGGTCGAGAGTTCAAATCTCTCTGGGGGCATTTATTTTTTTTATTTGAAATTTTTCATGTCAATCTGTGCTTTTGAAAGATTTTCTTATTAATTTGTTTTAAATTTGAAAAGTTTTCCAAAAATAAAATGATAGTAATTTAAATGTTTCAAATTAACGTATATTTTTGTTTTCAATTGATTATGCAACTAAGCCCCTATAGCTCAGGGGTAGAGCACTGGTCTCGTAAACCAGGGGTCGAGAGTTCAATTCTCTCTGGGGGCATATATATTTTTTTCAACATTTTCCATAACATCAACATTAATGGAAACATTTTCATATCAAGAACATCAATTTTCCAATCCGTCACAAATTTCAAACATTTTATCCAAACATTTATTTAAAAAATTGGTTTTATACTTGTCAAGTAATTCTTGTTACTATTATCTTTGTATACGGTTAAATATATTGTATTTTCATATCATTATCAATCTATAAATAAAAATTTTCATTTTGTCAAATTAATTTTATTTCTGTTGTCGATATTAAAAATATTGTTGTTTCATCAAATTAAATTCAAAATATATTTATTTATAATCATGTAAATTAATAGATTTTTATTTATAAATAAAATCTTTCTTGTCGTCTTTAAAAGGAGAATTAAAATTTTGATGAAAAAATTGAAAGTCATGAAAATAAATGTAAATTACGATTAATTTTATGTGATGTTTAAAGAATTTTAAATTGTAAAATTTTCATGCCCTATAGCTCAGGTAGAGCACTGGTCTTGTAAACCAGGGGTCGAGAGTTCAAATCTCTCTGGGGCATTTATTTATTTGAAATTTTTTGTCAATCTGTGCTTTTGAAAGATTTTCTTATTAATTTGTTTAAATTTGAAAAGTTTTCCAAAAATAAAATGATAGTAATTTAAATGTTTCAAATTAACGTATATTTTTGTTTCAATTGATTATGCAACTAACCCTATAGCTCAGGGTAGCTCGTAAACCAGGGGTCGAGAGTTCAATTCTCTCTGGGGGCATATATATTTTTTTCAACATTTTCCATAACATCAACATTAATGGAAACATTTTCATATCAAGAACATCAATTTTCCAATCCGTCACAAATTTCAAACATTTTATCCAAACATTTATTTAAAAAATTGGTTTTATACTTGTCAAGTAATTCTTGTTACTATTATCTTTGTATACGGTTAAATATATTGTATTTTCATATCATTATCAATCTATAAATAAAAATTTTCATTTTGTCAAATTAATTTTATTTCTGTTGTCGATATTAAAAATATTGTTGTTTCATCAAATTAAATTCAAAATATATTTATTTATAATCATGTAAATTAATAGATTTTATTTATAAATAAAATCTTTTCTTGTCGTCTTTAAAAGGAGAATTAAAATTTTGATGAAACAAATTATTGAAAGTCATGAAAATAAATGTAAATTACGATTAATTTTATGTGATGTTTAAAGAATTTTAAATTGTAAAATTTTCATGGCCCCTATAGCTCAGGGGTAGAGCACTGGTCTTGTAAACCAGGGGTCGAGAGTCAAATCTCTCTGGGGGCATTTATTTTTTTTATTTGAAATTTTTCATGTCAATCTGTGCTTTTGAAAGATTTTCTTATTAATTTGTTTAAATTTGAAAAGTTTTCCAAAAATAAAATGATAGTAATTTAAATGTTTCAAATTAACGTATATTTTTGTTTTCAATTGATTATGCAACTAAGCCCCTATAGCTCAGGGGTAGAGCACTGGTCTCGTAAACCAGGGGTCGAGAGTTCAATTCTCTCTGGGGGCATATATATTTTTTTCAACATTTTCCATAACATCAACATTAATGGAAACATTTTCATATCAAGAACATCAATTTTCCAATCCGTCACAAATTTCAAACATTTTATCCAAACATTTATTTAAAAAATTGGTTTTATACTTGTCAAGTAATTCTTGTTACTATTATCTTTGTATACGGTTAAATATATTGTATTTTCATATCATTATCAATCTATAAATAAAAATTTTCATTTTGTCAAATTAATTTTATTTCTGTTGTCGATATTAAAAATATTGTTGTTTCATCAAATTAAATTCAAAATATATTTATTTATAATCATGAAATTAATAGATTTTTATTTATAAATAAAACTTTGTCTTATGTCGTCTAATATATAATGGAAGATTAATTTATTATGAATAGATAATCAGAAATTAATTGAGAATAGTCATTAAGAAAAAAATAATATAGAATAAATTATTACTCTATCTGAATAGGTAATTATTTTGATTAGTTGAATGTATTAATTAAGATATATTTATAATTAGTAAAAAATTTTTATCTATGTCCATCTATCTAGGTCTTATACATAGGTAGATGATATGTGAGCATACTGGGAGAGTCGAGTATCTTTAAGTGCCTTTTAAATAAAATTCAAGAGAAGTTGATACTTAGAGAGTGAGTGAGGTTTTCAATCTACTCTGGTGTAAATGATAGAGACATGTATTTTCATTATATGGTTAGAAATTATTTTCAATGTCTCTATATCCGCGCTGTAGAATGTGTTATTATATTTATTATATGTGATTATTTTTATTTTGCCTTTTTTTGTGTTATAAGAGAACAGGGGGATTTTAATTTTTGTAAATTAACATCATGTATTTATAGTATTACTTAGGTGATCTCTTTTAATCAAATTGTGTTTTTTTAAATATAGAAATAAAATTATTTATGAGTTAAATGTTTTATCTCGCTGAATAATATAGAGAATTGAGTCAAGATATCTTAAAATGTTTCAAAATTAAACGTATATATATATTATTTGTATATTATATACAATTATTTGATATATTGGCAAGTTCATGACCCGGTGAATAAGTGATACAAGGTACTTCAGCATATAAACTGCGTAGTGTTTCTTGGAATTATATTCTATCTGCTTTAAAATAAATACGTTCACATGAAAATAATACTTCACATTAAAAAAGAATTTATTTAACATGAAGAATAAGATTACTTCAACTTCGAAAAATATTACTGACATGAAAAATAACGCAATGGAGTAATATGGGAAATCTCAAAGTTGCATGGCATAAATTAGTTGGAAAGATTTTAAATTTCAGGAAAATATAGACGATATTAATAATAGTTCATTATTAATAAGTATGTACTAATTCATATAAATTTAAGATTTTTTGAATAATTTGTCGGATATTTAGAGGTTAATGTGAAAAATAGAATAATTTAGGGCTTTTAATGTATGAATAGTTTTATCCAGTTTATATTATCAAGTTTTACTGTAGGAAATACGAGTTTATTCATCTAAAAATTGAATTAATATAGAAATAATTTACTTCGCATAGAAAATTAATAACTGCCATTCAGTAGATAAATTAAGTACAATATAGGGTTTTTCTTTGAAATAATTACTTCTGCTTGAAGAGCAATAAATATGTCCACATTAGAAAATAATGTCTCTTTCAACCATGGGAATAATTACTTTCAAGATTAAAAATAAATTCTTTAAAATGAAATAT
>JACMZG010000694.1:26897-42417 GCA_018340805.1 Microvelia longipes
AGTTTTCTGAAAGATGTGGATACGCAGTATTAATAAATGTTACAAATTTTACTTAAGTAATGCACATAAATATACCCTAATTAAAATAATTTACTTTAAATCTTCTAGTTAAAATCTAATATTCATTGGGAGAGCACTATTAATTTTTAATTAATTAATTACTTATAGCACATATTTGAGTGATTTAAATGGAAAGATTCCAAGAATTTACACCTAAATTACGGTAGAATAGAGCTTATTATGATTTTTAATAAAATAATTTTCAGGTATTAGAATTAACTGTAAAAGCGATTATAGGGGTTCATTTTGTATTTTTTCCATTATCATATATTATAGAGTTTACCTGTGAAATAAGAATTTGTCATCTAAATATATAATTCAGAATTTTACGCATCATAGAAAATAAGTACTTCACAATATAAACCTGCCATTGTTTTTCTTTGATAATAATTTACTTCTGCTTTAAAGAAAAAATAAAATACGTATAACATGAAATAATACTTCAACATGAAAAATAAATATGAACAATATGAAGAATAAGATACGTTTCAACATCTTTTCTAATTAATCCTTTAAAATATATTTCTTTATTATTCAACTTGAAAATAATTATCTCAGAGATGTAGCTAATGTGGGGACATATCGCAAATATCATGGTTACATTATTGGAAAATTTTTTTTTGGTGGACGATATTTTTTTTTCTATTTTTTATTGGCATAATTACTTTTTTTTTTATAATTAGACTGGGTGAACATTAAATATTAATTGGAGTAGATAATTAATTTTAAATAATTAATTAAATAATAAGGTTTGAGTGATAATGATAGTCGTTAAATAAATTACGTAGATGGGAGGTTTTCATGAATTTTATATGGATTTTTATAGATATTTTCAAGTATTGGAGTTTAAACGAGTACCAGAATTAATATGGGCTTTTGGAATGAAATGAATAGTTTTTTTTTGAGTTTTTACTGTAGGAAATAAGATTTATCACCTAAAAAATATTAATCATAGGTAAATAATTACTTCAGCAAAGAAATAATATTATGCAATATTTCAGCTATATTAAAATAGGGTTTTTTTATTTGAAAATTTATTTCTACTTCAAATAATATACCACCATGAAAATAATTACTCACTCAAGAGAAATAATGATTCATTTTAGATTATTGATTTGTTTTTTGAGAGGGAGTACTCTTTCATCTCATTTGTCACCTCCACGAGGAATATTGTTTTCGTCAATGGAATACATAGTTAAAATATTGACAGTCTTCTTATTCATAAATGTACTGTAATGACGATGAAATTTTTTAACTGTTTCAATTTATTTAAGACATGATGTTTGTGTATTTGATATTTGTGCCTAGAAGTAAAGTTGTATCACGTTGAGAGAGGAGTCATTGACTGGGGTAAGTTTTTTTTTTTTTTTTTATTTATAGGTATAAACAATATGAAGAAACCAAATAAATTTTCTCAATTATGAATGAAAAAATGAATATTGATCAGAGATGAAGAAGAAAAATCGATGAAGTATGTTATGATTTATAGATAAAATTAATTTTAAAATTTGATATTGATATTAGAACAAATGAAATGAATACAAACAATGTGAAGAAAACATATTGAAGAAGAAAAATAATGAACGTATTTAAGTATTTTTAATTAATTTAATTAAGTATATAATTTTTTAGAATTGAAAAACTTTAAGTGAAGTGAAAAAATCAAAAGGAGATTATCCTAGCTAAATATCAAATAGGAATAATAAAAAGAAAACGAATTAACACAAATTAACATGATTAATTAATTACATAAAATCAGATTTCAATGTATATGTCGTCTCATTCTATAGGTTAATGATCTATATATCAAATCGGTTCAAATTCCAGAACATGTGAAAATCAAGGTTTTGAGGAAGTCAATGAAATTCAAACACTGTAAAGGTGCAAGTTGGAATTCAATGCAAGAAATTTGACAACAATAATGGTGAGGAAGAAGTATTATTAAAATAATGGTTCATTTCCTACAAAGCTATGTGAAATCAAGTATGATTTTTTTATGGATTAAATATATATAGAAAAGCAAATGTGAAATTTCACTTCCACACAGAACTAGCAAGTGGATTGGAAGAGTTAAAGAATATTAGAGCTCAGATTTGTTATTGAGTGAAATCTTGCTCCGTAATATATATAATCACGGACGATTATACATAAAGAGTCCAGAAAAGCATAACATAGAATCAATGCAATAGTGAATGTGCACAATACATGACATACAAAATGTCCTCATATTGTGAATAAGCAATATTGTGCAGAGTACTTTAAGTATAAAATGAGATAGTTAAAGGATCATCGATGGAGATCAACAATGAAAAGCATAAAATCTATATCAACATTTTCCTAAATGAATTAAGTAACAATTTGATGAGCATGAAGATGTTCGATAGAAGCTCATTAACATTCCACGAATTTGAAAAGAAAAATGATTTATCATCACAGTTTAAATATAATCAGACTAATTGATAAAAAAGAAAATGATTTTATAAACAAAAACCCATAGTGGATCTCAATTTTCCAGAACAAAAAACCCAAAATGGGACGTCCTATAAATTTACTGGTTTTGGAAAATGATCAAGAGTTTCATTATACGCAGTAAGTAAATTTGGATCGACTGTTGAATTTATACGATCGAACAAAGAAAATTCATAATTAACGAAGAAAAATGCGTGTAATCAAGTGTCTTACATTGGTGAAGAACACAGAGCTTACATTTGATTCGTACATTGGATCTCTATGCGACCTTCAAATACCAAATGAGAAGAAAACATACGAGAGTAAATAATAATGTGCTATGATAAGAGTAAAGAATTTGAAATTCAATGAGATTATGAGATAAAACAAATAACACCTGCTTTCGTAAATATATGCAGATATTGAAGCATAATTCCTTGTTACTCTAGAAATTTGATTCGGTAGTCGAGAAAACACAATGATTCGTAGCCTGTAGGGCTTTTTATTGATACATCCATTAACTGGATGTTTTCTACAAAGACCTGTAAGTACTGACCCGTTTTCTGGTATGAACTGCTATGGTTGATTTTTTACAATGCATGATGAGTTATCAAAGAATGTGTAGCCCTTGGTATAGATAAGAGACACAGCATGATGTATGGAATTCAATGACAACAATAGATACAAGATAATTTATGAAAAGTATGCAATGCTATATGTGTGGAAACAAGAAAAATAAGCTGGTTCGTGACATGATCATTATATAGCTGGAAAAACTATCTTGGGCTGCCTGCATCAGTGCACTTATCACGCAAGATTAGAATGGAGTTTTGTGTCGTTTTTCAATAACTTTAAAGGTAATTGATTTTCACATCACATTATCAAATATGCGCTCAACCAATTTCCACATTGGATCCTCATAAATCGCACAAACAACGGAGAAGTTTTTGGCCCATGTTCGCACGTTTAAGATGGTGTAAATGGTAGAGAGATTCATCTCCAGTTTCTTAGTTTCTCAGTTTAATCATCATTCACAGCAACCCTTGAAAGCTGGTCAATAACATCAACTGGATTTTCACCATGGTCAGCAAACAAGGGTTTCACTCTTTCCAATAATCAAAAATTCTGTGATAACGAACTGTCATCAGAAATGCCTCAATGAGTTCGTCCTCACGAATCAACCAAGTTACCAGCACGATGCCAAATAACATGTAGAATATGAAATCGCAGTTGGGCATGTAGAAATCAGAAGCAATACTTGTTGAATATATGATGTACTATATGAAAGCTAGACATTATATCTTTGTCTACCGATGTATTTTCAAACATTCGCAAAAAAAAGCACTGAAGAGCCATGGATTGGAGCCGCTACGATTTGTTTCGATGCCCAGGTTGAGCTGGTCGAGGTGCTCTGCAAGTCAATTGGAGATAGATATCAATGAATTAATTTCCTAATGATTTTGCTGTGTAAATGCGCACTCGAGCTATCTTGAATATGGGAATTCGTTGCGGAATGACGTTTGTGAACACATTACGTGCCAGCAGATTGATATTATTCTCACTGTTTTTATATTGATATTTGAAACCGTATATGGTTTCCTAACGTATTCCTTTCCCATACAGAGACTTGAATTCATATCAGAAAGATCAAGATAAATAGAACAACATACCAGAAGATGTTCGTCAATAACAATTATACGAGATTGGATATCTGCTTGAAATTGGATCTGAATCCCATCGAGAACATCAATGATAGGTTTAAGATCAATTACCATTGGCTCCGAACATAAAATGCCCACTCCTGGAGCGAAAGGCAAGAAGTTGCAAATGAAAAACATGAACAAAAACGACATTTGATAAAAAGTAAATTTGGCCGAATATTATATGAATTTAGTCTATAAAATAACTCGGGCTCGTGTGACTTGCAAGTACATAGGATAATATCTACAATCAATACAACGGAAATATTCGCGAGATTATATATTAATTGTCCGAGAGATTAACAAGAAGAAGCAGAATGAAAGTCCAAATTTGAAAAAGATTATTTTTAATTAAGTTTGCATTATTTGCCCTATGAAAAATAGACATAAAGAGATTGCCACTATCTCTTCACCCTTTAACCGCAATCATTAGACGGGTTAATGACGGTTGTGAAATTTAAAAGAAGGCTATGAAATAATCCGCTATGTAACAAATGAAAAAGAAATTTGTTACTATCTCTCTCATTTTTTGACAAAGCCAAATATTACATTATTTTATAGCAGCACAATTGAGATACGCAGAGGACTCAAGACTGTATTTGTTAGAACAAAGACACTATGTCTAAGATATAAAAGTCCTTAGAAAAGAAAGTGAAAAGTAACTATTAAAACACATATATTACAACACAAAAATAAATCATATCATTTCACACAGAAATATTCATACTCATACTAGCAATGGAAAAACATTTAGGGACAAGGCTACATTTCTACAACTTCCAGGAAGAACATGAAGAAATATTAATCAAAGAAGACAACCTAAAATCAAATGTTATATATAATATGAGACTTACAAACAATTAAAATAAATTAACCAATAAAAATTAATAAATTCTTTAAAATTCTAAAATTAATTTTATTTCGCTTTAAATAAATTAAAAAGTCAAAATCCTATGAAGAAGACAAAGTCCGAAAATTATCAGGAGTAAAACATACAATCTTAAAAGTATATAAAAATGCATTGAATCGAAGCTTTAAATCAAATTGAATAACAATATTAATTGTAAAATTGATATAATGTAAGGCCCGGCTGATACTGACAGTATTTTCTTTATCTGTATGGAGTAAGATAAAAAACACAACTCTTGTCACAGAATGAAAATCGATGTCGATTAGATACAAGTATTATCCAAGAGATCATTCACTCTATTCCAGGCAATGTAGACTATATAAAAATTGGATTGTTTAAACAGATGAAGGGACTAGTAGGAGTTAAGGATTAGACTGAATGGTGATAAATCCTAAGGCCCAAATGTTTAAATGTATTAAGAAAGAAGATGCTAGTATGACAAATGAAGCAAAGAGAATCAGTTTGAAAGAGACAACAGTGAAAAGTCAAATCATATAAACTATTTAGAGATTCATTACACAATAATAAATGATTAATCAAGTAAAGGAAAAATGTATATCCAAGCAAGGTTATTCAACTCTCCAATCAATATATCAGGTTATACGATAGAAAAGTAAGTAATCGCTGTCATTGGCGAGGCCTAAGAAGACGTTTTCGGAGTGAAGAAATACTAGATATGCCATATGAGTCATTTATAAAATTTCACAAATATTAAATTGAAAGTATAATCACATTACTATTGCGTGAATCAATCTGATGAGCTAAAGTAATGCTTAATAAAGAAAAAGAAGAAGAAGAAGAAGAGAAAAAAAGAAGATTTTGTTTAAATACTGAAATAATTGTTGTTATATACTTGTGTTATTTCGTTTATTTATTGATTATGTATGTTATATTAAGTAAAGAAATAATTATTGTCGGTTTGGTTTTGATAAAGTTGCTTATTATGGTAAAGGAGATCATTAATATTTTATAAGTCATAATAAATAACGAGTGTTCTATTTTGTTAATAAGGATGACGATAGTAATAAATATGGTCTAGTTAATATTGGTTATTTGTATTTTGAAATGTCCAAAACTTCCCCTGAATATATTAGTAACAAAAGGTTATAATACATATCGTATTATGTTGCTCATTATTATGTATGTGAAATTTCATTGTCAAGTAAGCCTCGTGTGTAACTACCCTCTACTGCTGTGCCATTCTTTTTAATTTGTATCTTTTATTGATTGTTCTGTTATTTCCCGACAAATGTTTCAAAGTATTTCTTGTTAATTGAGAAGAGGAGAGACCTTTCTTGTATTGCTCCAAATGTCTTGAATACATCATCAAATTTGATGGTTCTGCATTATTAAGTTTGTACCCTCATAACAATTTCTAGATTTTTCCTATAAAATAAATTAAATATTGTTAATAATAATGAATTAAATTTACAGCAGCTTGCTGTTGAAAGTTATACTGTCAAAAACAGCTTTTCTCGATACTTTTTCCCGTCATAGTCTTTGCGACATGTAAAAAAATGAATTGTTTATTCAAGTTCTTAATTTTAATAGGATACTTTTGTAGTATATGGTGGTTGTAATAACATTCACTAGGTAGATGAGGCGTCACTCGGGGCATATTTTTTTTGCTTCAACATTTTTTTTGATTTTTCCACATCAATCAATCGTAATTTGAAAATCGATTATTATCATGATATTGAATTTTGATGAAATGCATTTGAAATGACAAGATATTTTAAAGAATGAGTTTTTTCAATTTTTTTGAAATATTTTTCAAATGAAATAAATAAATATTTATCAAATGCTAAATGATGAAAAGCAAATCATCATTTTACCATAAATTGATGTTATGGTAAAATAAGAAAATGAAAATGTATTTTGATGAATTTTTGAAACTACATTCAAGCCTCGATAGCGCAGTAGGTAGCGCGTCAGTCTCATAATCTGAAGGTCGTGAGTTCGATCCTCACTCGGGGCATATTTTTTTTGCTTTCACATTTTTTTTGATTTTTCACATCAATCAATCGTAATTTGAAAATCGATTATTATCATGATATTGAATTTTGATGAAATGCATTTGAAATGACAAGATATTTTAAAGAATGAGTTTTTTCAATTTTTTTGAAATATTTTTCAAATGAAATAAATAAATATTTATCAAATGCTAAATGATGAAAAGCAAATCATCATTTTACCATAACATTGATGTTATGGTAAAATAAGAAAATGAAAATGTATTTTGATGAATTTTTGAAACTACATTCAAGCCTCGATAGCGCAGTAGGTAGCGCGTCAGTCTCATAATCTGAAGGTCGTGAGTTCGATCCTCACTCGGGGCATATTTTTTTTGCTTTCACATTTTTTTTGATTTTTCACATCAATCAATCGTAATTTGAAAATCGATTATTATCATGATATTGAATTTTGATGAAATGCATTTGAAATGACAAGATATTTTAAAGAATGAGTTTTTTCAATTTTTTTGAAATATTTTCAAATGAAATAAATAAATATTTATCAAATGCTAAATGATGAAAAGCAAATCATCATTTTACCATAACATTGATGTTATGGTAAAATAAGAAATGAAAATGTATTTTGATGAATTTTTGAAACTACATTCAAGCCTCGATAGCGCAGTAGGTAGCGCGTCAGTCTCATAATCTGAAGGTCGTGAGTTCGATCCTCACTCGGGGCATATTTTTTTTGCTTTCACATTTTTTTTGATTTTTCACATCAATCAATCGTAATTTGAAAATCGATTATTATCATGATATTGAATTTTGATGAAATGCATTTGAAATGACAAGATATTTTAAAGAATGAGTTTTTTCAATTTTTTTGAAATATTTTTCAAATGAAATAAATAAATATTTATCAAATGCTAAATGATGAAAAGCAAATCATCATTTTACCATAACATTGATGTTATGGTAAAATAAGAAAATGAAAATGTATTTTGATGAATTTTTGAAACTACATTCAAGCCTCGATAGCGCAGTAGGTAGCGCGTCAGTCTCATAATCTGAAGGTCGTGAGTTCGATCCTCACTCGGGTATTTTTTTTGCTTTCACATTTTTTTTGATCAATCAATCGTAATTTGAAAATCGATTATTATCATGATTGAATTTTGATGAAATGCATTTGAAATGACAAGATATTTTAAAGAATGAGTTTTTTCAATTTTTTTGAAATATTTTTCAAATGAAATAAATAAATATTTATCAAATGCTAAATGATGAAAAGCAAATCATCATTTTACCATAACATTGATGTTATGGTAAAATAAGAAAATGAAAATGTATTTTGATGAATTTTTGAAACTACATTCAAGCCTCGATAGCGCAGTAGGTAGCGCGTCAGTCTCATAATCTGAAGGTCGTGAGTTCGATCCTCACTCGGGGCATATTTTTTTTGCTTTCACATTTTTTTTGATTTTTCACATCAATCAATCGTAATTTGAAAATCGATTATTATCATGATATTGAATTTTGATGAAATGCATTTGAAATGACAAGATATTTTAAAGAATGAGTTTTTTCAATTTTTTTGAAATATTTTTCAAATGAAATAAATAATATTTATCAAATGCTAAATGATGAAAAGCAAATCATCATTTTACCATAACATTGATGTTATGGTAAAATAAGAAAATGAAAATGTATTTTGATGAATTTTTGAAACTACATTCAAGCCTCGATAGCGCAGTAGGTAGCGCGTCAGTCTCATAATCTGAAGGTCGTGAGTTCGATCCTCACTCGGGGCATATTTTTTTTGCTTTCACATTTTTTTCACATCAATCAATCGTAATTTGAAAATCGATTATTATCATGATATTGAATTTTGATGAAATGCATTTGAAATGACAAGATATTTTAAAGAATGAGTTTTTTCAATTTTTTTGAAATATTTTTCAAATGAAATAAATAAATATTTATCAAATGCTAAATGATGAAAAGCAAATCATCATTTTACCATAACATTGATGTTATGGTAAAATAAGAAAATGAAAATGTATTTTGATGAATTTTTGAAACTACATTCAAGCCTCGATAGCGCAGTAGGTAGCGCGTCAGTCTCATAATCTGAAGGTCGTGAGTTCGATCCTCACTCGGGGCATATTTTTTTTGCTTTCACATTTTTTTTGATTTTTCACATCAATCAATCGTAATTTGAAAATCGATTATTATCATGATATTGAATTTTGATGAAATGCATTTGAAATGACAAGATATTTTAAAGAATGAGTTTTTTCAATTTTTGAAATATTTTTCAAATGAAATAAATAAATATTTATCAAATGCTAAATGATGAAAAGCAAATCATCATTTTACCATAACATTGATGTTATGGTAAAATAAGAAAATGAAAATGTATTTTGATGAATTTTTGAAACTACATTCAAGCCTCGATAGCGCAGTAGGTAGCGCGTCAGTCTCATAATCTGAAGGTCGTGAGTTCGATCCTCACTCGGGGCATATTTTTTTTGCTTTCACATTTTTTTTGATTTTTCACATCAATCAATCGTAATTTGAAAATCGATTATTATCATGATCATTTGATGAAATGCATTTGAAATGACAAGATATTTTAAAGAATGAGTTTTTTCAATTTTTTTGAAATATTTTTCAAATGAAATAAATAAATATTTATCAAATGCTAAATGATGAAAAGCAAATCATCATTTTACCATAACATTGATGTTATGGTAAAATAAGAAAATGAAAATGTATTTTGATGAATTTTTGAAACTACATTCAAGCCTCGATAGCGCAGTAGGTAGCGCGTCAGTCTCATAATCTGAAGGTCGTGAGTTCGATCCTCACTCGGGGCATATTTTTTTTGCTTTCACATTTTTTTTGATTTTTCACATCAATCAATCGTAATTTGAAAATCGATTATTATCATGATATTGAATTTTGATGAAATGCATTTGAAATGACAAGATATTTTAAAGAATGAGTTTTTTCAATTTTTTTGAAATATTTTTCAAATGAAATAAATAAATATTTATCAAATGCTAAATGATGAAAAGCAAATCATCATTTTACCATAACATTGATGTTATGGTAAAATAAGAAAATGAAAATGTATTTTGATGAATTTTTGAAACTACATTCAAGCCTCGATAGCGCAGTAGGTAGCGCGTCAGTCTCATAATCTGAAGGTCGTGAGTTCGATCCTCACTCGGGGCATATTTTTTTTGCTTTCACATTTTTTTTGATTTTTCACATCAATCAATCGTAATTTGAAAATCGATTATTATCATGATATTGAATTTTGATGAAATGCATTTGAAATGACAAGATATTTTAAAGAATGAGTTTTTTCAATTTTTTTGAAATATTTTTCAAATGAAATAAATAAATATTTATCAAATGCTAAATGATGAAAAGCAAATCATCATTTTACCATAACATTGATGTTATGGTAAAATAAGAAAATGAAAATGTATTTTGATGAATTTTTGAAACTACATTCAAGCCTCGATAGCGCAGTAGGTAGCGCGTCAGTCTCATAATCTGAAGGTCGTGAGTTCGATCCTCACTCGGGGCATATTTTTTTTGCTTTCACATTTTTTTTGATTTTTCACATCAATCAATCGTAATTTGAAAATCGATTATTATCATGATATTGAATTTTGATGAAATGCATTTGAAATGACAAGATATTTTAAAGAATGAGTTTTTTCAATTTTTTTGAAATATTTTTCAAATGAAATAAATAAATATTTATCAAATGCTAAATGATGAAAAGCAAATCATCATTTTACCATAACATTGATGTTATGGTAAAATAAGAAAATGAAAATGTATTTTGATGAATTTTTGAAACTACATTCAAGCCTCGATAGCGCAGTAGGTAGCGCGTCAGTCTCATAATCTGAAGGTCGTGAGTTCGATCCTCACTCGGGGCATATTTTTTTTGCTTTCACATTTTTTTTGATTTTTCACATCAATCAATCGTAATTTGAAAATCGATTATTATCATGATATTGAATTTTGATGAAATGCATTTGAAATGACAAGATATTTTAAAGAATGAGTTTTTTCAATTTTTTTGAAATATTTTTCAAATGAAATAAATAAATATTTATCAAATGCTAAATGATGAAAAGCAAATCATCATTTTACCATAACATTGATGTTATGGTAAAATAAGAAAATGAAAATGTATTTTGATGAATTTTTGAAACTACATTCAAGCCTCGATAGCGCAGTAGGTAGCGCGTCAGTCTCATAATCTGAAGGTCGTGAGTTCGATCCTCACTCGGGGCATATTTTTTTTGCTTTCACATTTTTTTTGATTTTTCACATCAATCAATCGTAATTTGAAAATCGATTATTATCATGATATTGAATTTTGATGAAATGCATTTGAAATGACAAGATATTTTAAAGAATGAGTTTTTTCAATTTTTTTGAAATATTTTTCAAATGAAATAAATAAATATTTATCAAATGCTAAATGATGAAAAGCAAATCATCATTTTACCATAACATTGATGTTATGGTAAAATAAGAAAATGAAAATGTATTTTGATGAATTTTTGAAACTACATTCAAGCCTCGATAGCGCAGTAGGTAGCGCGTCAGTCTCATAATCTGAAGGTCGTGAGTTCGATCCTCACTCGGGGCATATTTTTTTTGCTTTCACATTTTTTTTGATTTTTCACATCAATCAATCGTAATTTGAAAATCGATTATTATCATGATATTGAATTTTGATGAAATGCATTTGAAATGACAAGATATTTTAAAGAATGAGTTTTTTCAATTTTTTTGAAATATTTTTCAAATGAAATAAATAAATATTTATCAAATGCTAAATGATGAAAAGCAAATCATCATTTTACCATAACATTGATGTTATGGTAAAATAAGAAAATGAAAATGTATTTTGATGAATTTTTGAAACTACATTCAAGCCTCGATAGCGCAGTAGGTAGCGCGTCAGTCTCATAATCTGAAGGTCGTGAGTTCGATCCTCACTCGGGGCATATTTTTTTTGCTTTCACATTTTTTTTGATTTTTCACATCAATCAATCGTAATTTGAAAATCGATTATTATCATGATATTGAATTTTGATGAAATGCATTTGAAATGACAAGATATTTTAAAGAATGAGTTTTTTCAATTTTTTTGAAATATTTTTCAAATGAAATAAATAAATATTTATCAAATGCTAAATGATGAAAAGCAAATCATCATTTTACCATAACATTGATGTTATGGTAAAATAAGAAAATGAAAATGTATTTTGATGAATTTTTGAAACTACATTCAAGCCTCGATAGCGCAGTAGGTAGCGCGTCAGTCTCATAATCTGAAGGTCGTGAGTTCGATCCTCACTCGGGGCATATTTTTTTTGCTTTCACATTTTTTTTGATTTTTCACATCAATCAATCGTAATTTGAAAATCGATTATTATCATGATATTGAATTTTGATGAAATGCATTTGAAATGACAAGATATTTTAAAGAATGAGTTTTTTCAATTTTTTTGAAATATTTTTCAAATGAAATAAATAAATATTTATCAAATGCTAAATGATGAAAAGCAAATCATCATTTTACCATAACATTGATGTTATGGTAAAATAAGAAAATGAAAATGTATTTTGATGAATTTTTGAAACTACATTCAAGCCTCGATAGCGCAGTAGGTAGCGCGTCAGTCTCATAATCTGAAGGTCGTGAGTTCGATCCTCACTCGGGGCATATTTTTTTTGCTTTCACATTTTTTTTGATTTTTCACATCAATCAATCGTAATTTGAAAATCGATTATTATCATGATATTGAATTTTGATGAAATGCATTTGAAATGACAAGATATTTTAAAGAATGAGTTTTTTCAATTTTTTTGAAATATTTTTTCAAATGAAATAAATAAATATTTATCAAATGCTAAATGATGAAAAGCAAATCATCATTTTACCATAACATTGATGTTATGGTAAAATAAGAAAATGAAAATGTATTTTGATGAATTTTTGAAACTACATTCAAGCCTCGATAGCGCAGTAGGTAGCGCGTCAGTCTCATAATCTGAAGGTCGTGAGTTCGATCCTCACTCGGGGCATATTTTTTTTGCTTTCACATTTTTTTTGATTTTTCACATCAATCAATCGTAATTTGAAAATCGATTATTATCATGATATTGAATTTTGATGAAATGCATTTGAAATGACAAGATATTTTAAAGAATGAGTTTTTTCAATTTTTTTGAAATATTTTTCAAATGAAATAAATAAATATTTATCAAATGCTAAATGATGAAAAGCAAATCATCATTTTACCATAACATTGATGTTATGGTAAAATAAGAAAATGAAAATGTATTTTGATGAATTTTTGAAACTACATTCAAGCCTCGATAGCGCAGTAGGTAGCGCGTCAGTCTCATAATCTGAAGGTCGTGAGTTCGATCCTCACTCGGGGCATATTTTTTTTGCTTTCACATTTTTTTGATTTTTCACATCAATCAATCGTAATTTGAAAATCGATTATTATCATGATATTGAATTTTGATGAAATGCATTTGAAATGACAAGATATTTTAAAGAATGAGTTTTTTCAATTTTTTTGAAATATTTTTCAAATGAAATAAATAAATATTTATCAAATGCTAAATGATGAAAAGCAAATCATCATTTTACCATAACATTGATGTTATGGTAAAATAAGAAAATGAAAATGTATTTTGATGAATTTTTGAAACTACATTCAAGCCTCGATAGCGCAGTAGGTAGCGCGTCAGTCTCATAATCTGAAGGTCGTGAGTTCGATCCTCACTCGGGGCATATTTTTTTTGCTTTCACATTTTTTTTGATTTTTCACATCAATCAATCGTAATTTGAAAATCGATTATTATCATGATATTGAATTTTGATGAAATGCATTTGAAATGACAAGATATTTTAAAGAATGAGTTTTTTCAATTTTTTTGAAATATTTTTCAAATGAAATAAATAAATATTTATCAAATGCTAAATGATGAAAAGCAAATCATCATTTTACCATAACATTGATGTTATGGTAAAATAAGAAAATGAAAATGTATTTTGATGAATTTTTGAAACTACATTCAAGCCTCGATAGCGCAGTAGGTAGCGCGTCAGTCTCATAATCTGAAGGTCGTGAGTTCGATCCTCACTCGGGGCATATTTTTTTTGCTTTCACATTTTTTTTGATTTTTCACATCAATCAATCGTAATTTGAAAATCGATTATTATCATGATATTGAATTTTGATGAAATGCATTTGAAATGACAAGATATTTTAAAGAATGAGTTTTTTCAATTTTTTTGAAATATTTTTCAAATGAAATAAATAAATATTTATCAAATGCTAAATGATGAAAAGCAAATCATCATTTTACCATAACATTGATGTTATGGTAAAATAAGAAAATGAAAATGTATTTTGATGAATTTTTGAAACTACATTCAAGCCTCGATAGCGCAGTAGGTAGCGCGTCAGTCTCATAATCTGAAGGTCGTGAGTTCGATCCTCACTCGGGGCATATTTTTTTGCTTTCACATTTTTTTTGATTTTTCACATCAATCAATCGTAATTTGAAAATCGATTATTATCATGATATTGAATTTTGATGAAATGCATTTGAAATGACAAGATATTTTAAAGAATGAGTTTTTTCAATTTTTTTGAAATTTTTTCAAATGAAATAAATAAATATTTATCAAATGCTAAATGATGAAAAGCAAATCATCATTTTACCATAACATTGATGTTATGGTAAAATAAGAAAATGAAAATGTATTTTGATGAATTTTTGAAACTACATTCAAGCCTCGATAGCGCAGTAGGTAGCGCGTCAGTCTCATAATCTGAAGGTCGTGAGTTCGATCCTCACTCGGGGCATATTTTTTTTGCTTTCACATTTTTTTTGATTTTTCACATCAATCAATCGTAATTTGAAAATCGATTATTATCATGATATTGAATTTTGATGAAATGCATTTGAAATGACAAGATATTTTAAAGAATGAGTTTTTTCAATTTTTTTGAAATATTTTTCAAATGAAATAAATAAATATTTATCAAATGCTAAATGATGAAAAGCAAATCATCATTTTACCATAACATTGATGTTATGGTAAAATAAGAAAATGAAAATGTATTTTGATGAATTTTTGAAACTACATTCAAGCCTCGATAGCGCAGTAGGTAGCGCGTCAGTCTCATAATCTGAAGGTCGTGAGTTCGATCCTCACTCGGGGCATATTTTTTTTGCTTTCACATTTTTTTTGATTTTTCACATCAATCAATCGTAATTTGAAAATCGATTATTATCATGATATTGAATTTTGATGAAATGCATTTGAAATGACAAGATATTTTAAAGAATGAGTTTTTTCAATTTTTTTGAAATATTTT
>JACMZG010000695.1:0-15513 GCA_018340805.1 Microvelia longipes
TTTCGATAATTAACATGCCAATGTTACAGTTAAATTTGATGATATTAAAATAATAGAAATACTAATAATATTATGCAAATCATGATTTTTTGAAATTTAGATGTCGACGCTCATACTCCATTGGGTACACCCGATCTCGTTTGATCTCGGAATGTTAAGCAACGGAAGGCCTTGTTAGTACTTGAATGCGTGAGCGTCTGGGAAACAAGGTGTGTCGACTTTTTGCAATTTGAAGCAATTAATATTTTGATTCAATTAGATTGATTTATTTGAATAATAGTAGCAAATCAATAAGGTAATGCAAAAGAAATGTACACACATTATTGACAGGGCTTTAAAAACTTATAATTCCACAATTTCCATAAAATCATGGATTTTCCTCCCATCAATTTAACAATTTTCCTATAATATTGATTTATCGATCGGTCCGTTCATAGACTATCTCCACGGATGACATGTACCACCATTAGAATCCTTATTGAATTTCATCAACTTTGATATCAATTCGCTGGAAAATAAATTCTCAAATTTTTTCCAATAAAAATCGATATTTTCACAAAAATGCACTTTCATTTTTCAATAGATTCCAGCCATATTTTCTGAAATTTCTTTCGATAATTAACATGCCAATGTTACAGTTATTAATTTGATGATATTAAAATAATAGAAATACTAATAATATTTATTATGCAAATCATGATTTTTTGAAATTTAGATGTCGACGCTCATACTCCATTGGGTACACCCGATCTCGTTTGATCTCGGAATGTTAAGCAACGGAAGGCCTTGTTAGTACTTGAATGCGTGAGCGTCTGGGAATACAAGGTGGTGTCGACTTTTTGCAATTTGAAGCAATTATATTTTGATTCAATTAGATTGATTTATTTGAATAATAGTAGCAAAATCAATAAGGTAATGCAAAAGAAATGTACACACATTATTGACAGGGCTTTAAAACTTTATAATTCCACAATTTCCCATAAAATCATGGATTTTCCTCCATCAATTAACAATTTTCCTATAAATTGATTTATCGATCGGTCCGTTCATAGACTATCTCCACGGATGACATGTACCACCATTAGAATCCTTATTGAATTTCATCAACTTTGATATCAATTCGCTGGAAAATAAATTCTCAAATTTTTTCCAATAAAAATCGATATTTTCACAAAAATGCACTTTCATTTTTCAATAGATTCCAGCCATATTTTCTGAAATTTCTTTCGATAATTAACATGCCAATGTTACAGTTATTAATTTGATGATATTAAAATAATAGAAGATACTAATAATATTATTATGCAAATCATGATTTTTTGAAATTTAGATGTCGACGCTCATACTCCATTGGGTACACCCGATCTCGTTTGATCTCGGAATGTTAAGCAACGGAAGGCCTTGTTAGTACTTGAATGCGTGAGCGTCTGGGAATACAAGGTGGTGTCGACTTTTTGCAATTTGAAGCAATTATATTTTGATTCAATTAGATTGATTTATTTGAATAATAGTAGCAAAATCAATAAGGTAATGCAAAAGAAATGTACACACATTATTGACAGGGCTTTAAAACTTTATAATTCCACAATTTCCCATAAAATCATGGATTTTCCTCCCATCAATTTAACAATTTCCTATAATATTGATTTATCGATCGGTCCGTTCATAGACTATCTCCACGGATGACATGTACCACCATTAGAATCCTTATTGAATTTCATCAACTTTGATATCAATTTCGCTGGAAAATAAATTCTCAAATTTTTTCCAATAAAAATCGATATTTTCACAAAAATGCACTTTCATTTTTCAATAGATTCCAGCCATATTTTCTGAAATTTCTTTCGATAATTAACATGCCAATGTTACAGTTATTAATTTGATGATATTAAAATAATAGAAATACTAATAATATTTATTATGCAAATCATGATTTTTTGAAATTTAGATGTCGACGCTCATACTCCATTGGGTACACCCGATCTCGTTTGATCTCGGAATGTTAAGCAACGGAAGGCCTTGTTAGTACTTGAATGCGTGAGCGTCTGGGAATACAAGGTGGTGTCGACTTTTTGCAATTTGAAGCAATTATATTTTGATTCAATTAGATTGATTTATTTGAATAATAGTAGCAAAATCAATAAGGTAATGCAAAAGAAATGTACACACATTATTGACAGGGCTTTAAAAACTTTATAATTCCACAATTTCCCATAAAATCATGGATTTTCCTCCCATCAATTTAACAATTTTCCTATAATATTGATTTATCGATCGTCCGTTCATAGACTATCTCCACGGATGACATGTACCACCATTAGAATCCTTATGAATTTCATCAACTTTGATATCAATTTCGCTGGAAAATAAATTCTCAAATTTTTTCCAATAAAATCGATATTTTCACAAAAATGCACTTTCATTTTTCAATAGATTCCAGCCATATTTTCTGAAATTTCTTTCGATAATTAACATGCCAATGTTACAGTTATTAATTTGATGATATTAAAATAATAGAAATACTAATAATATTTATTATGCAAATCATGATTTTTTGAAATTTAGATGTCGACGCTCATACTCCATTGGGTACACCCGATCTCGTTTGATCTCGGAATGTTAAGCAACGGAAGGCCTTGTAGTACTTGAATGCGTGAGCGTCTGGGAATACAAGGTGGTGTCGACTTTTTGCAATTTGAAGCAATTATATTTTGATTCAATTAGATTGATTTATTTGAATAATAGTAGCAAAATCAATAAGGTAATGCAAAAGAAATGTACACACATTATTGACAGGGCTTTAAAACTTTATAATTCCACAATTTCCCATAAAATCATGGATTTTCCTCCCATCAATTTAACAATTTTCCTATAATATTGATTTATCGATCGGTCCGTTCATAGACTATCTCCACGGATGACATGTACCACCATTAGAATCCTTATTGAATTTCATCAACTTTGATATCAATTTCGCTGGAAAATAAATTCTCAAATTTTTTCCAATAAAAATCGATATTTCACAAAATGCACTTTCATTTTCAATAGATTCCAGCCATATTTCTGAAATTTCTTTCGATAATTAACATGCCAATGTTACAGTTATTAATTTGATGATATTAAAATAATAGAAATACTAATAATATTTATTATGCAAATCATGATTTTTTGAAATTTAGATGTCGACGCTCATACTCCATTGGGTACACCCGATCTCGTTTGATCTCGGAATGTTAAGCAACGGAAGGCCTTGTTAGTACTTGAATGCGTGAGCGTCTGGGAATACAAGGTGGTGTCGACTTTTTGCAATTTGAAGCAATTATATTTTGATTCAATTAGATTGATTTATTTGAATAATAGTAGCAAAATCAATAAGGTAATGCAAAAGAAATGTACACACATTATTGACAGGCTTTAAAACTTTATAATTCCACAATTTCCCATAAAATCATGGATTTTCCTCCCATCAATTTAACAATTTTCCTATAATATTGATTTATCGATCGGTCCGTTCATAGACTATCTCCACGGATGACATGTACCACCATTAGAATCCTTATTGAATTTCATCAACTTTGATATCAATTTCGCTGGAAAATAAATTCTCAAATTTTTTCCAATAAAAATCGATATTTTCACAAAATGCACTTTCATTTTTCAATAGATTCCAGCCATATTTTCTGAAATTTCTTTCGATAATTAACATGCCAATGTTACAGTTATTAATTTGATGATATTAAAATAATAGAAATACTAATAATATTTATTATGCAAATCATGATTTTTTGAAATTTAGATGTCGACGCTCATACTCCATTGGGTACACCCGATCTCGTTTGATCTCGGAATGTAAGCAACGGAAGGCCTTGTTAGTACTTGAATGCGTGAGCGTCTGGAAATACAAGGTGGTGTCGACTTTTTGCAATTTGAAGCAATTATATTTTGATCAATTAGATTGATTTATTTGAATAATAGTAGCAAAATCAATAAGGTAATGCAAAAGAAATGTACACACATTATTGACAGGGCTTTAAAACTTTATAATTCCACAATTTCCCATAAAATCATGGATTTTCCTCCCATCAATTTAACAATTTTCCTATAAATTGATTTATCGATCGGTCCGTTCATAGACTATCTCCACGGATGACATGTACCACCATTAGAATCCTTATTGAATTTCATCAACTTTGATATCAATTTCGCTGGAAAATAAATTCTCAAATTTTTTCCAATAAAAATCGATATTTTCACAAAAATGCACTTTCATTTTTCAATAGATTCCAGCCATATTTTCTGAAATTTCTTTCGATAATTAACATGCCAATGTTACAGTTATTAATTTGATGATATTAAAATAATAGAAATACTAATAATATTTATTATGCAAATCATGATTTTTTGAAATTTAGATGTCGACGCTCATACTCCATTGGGTACACCCGATCTCGTTTGATCTCGGAATGTTAAGCAACGGAAGGCCTTGTTAGTACTTGAATGCGTGAGCGTCTGGGAATACAAGGTGGTGTCGACTTTTTGCAATTTGAAGCAATTATATTTTGATTCAATTAGATTGATTTATTTGAATAATAGTAGCAAAATCAATAAGGTAATGCAAAAAATGTACACACATTATTGACAGGGCTTAAAACTTTATAATTCCACAATTTCCCATAAATCATGGATTTTCCTCCCATCAATTTAACAATTTTCCTATAATATTGATTTATCGATCGGTCCGTTCATAGACTATCTCCACGGATGACATGTACCACCATTAGAATCCTTATTGAATTTCATCAACTTTGATATCAATTTCGCTGGAAAATAAATTCTCAAATTTTTTCCAATAAAAATCGATATTTTCACAAAAATGCACTTTCATTTTTCAATAGATTCCAGCCATATTTTCTGAAATTTCTTTCGATAATTAACATGCCAATGTTACAGTTATTAATTTGATGATATTAAAATAATAGAAATACTAATAATATTTATTATGCAAATCATGATTTTTTGAAATTTAGATGTCGACGCTCATACTCCATTGGGTACACCCGATCTCGTTTGATCTCGGAATGTTAGCAACGGAAGGCCTTGTTAGTACTTGAATGCGTGAGCGTCTGGGAATACAAGGTGGTGTCGACTTTTTGCAATTTGAAGCAATTATATTTTGATTCAATTAGATTGATTTATTTGAATAATAGTAGCAAAATCAATAAGGTAATGCAAAAGAAATGTACACACATTATTGACAGGGCTTTAAAACTTTATAATTCCACAATTTCCCATAAAATCATGGATTTTCCTCCCATCAATTTAACAATTTTCCTATAATATTGATTTATCGATCGGTCCGTTCATAGACTATCTCCACGGATGACATGTACCACCATTAGAATCCTTATTGAATTTCATCAACTTTGATATCAATTTCGCTGGAAAAAAATTCTCAAATTTTTTCCAATAAAAATCGATATTTTCACAAAAATGCACTTTCATTTTTCAATAGATTCCAGCCATATTTTCTGAAATTTTTTTCGATAATTAACATGCCAATGTTACAGTTATTAATTGATGATATTAAATAATAAAACTAATAAATATTATTATGCAAATCATGATTTTTTGAAATTTAGATGTCGACGCTCATACTCCATTGGGTACACCCGATCTCGTTTGATCTCGGAATGTTAAGCAACGGAAGGCCTTGTTAGTACTTGAATGCGTGAGCGTCTGGGAATACAAGGTGGTGTCGACTTTTTGCAATTTGAAGCAATTATATTTTGATTCAATTAGATTGATTTATTTGAATAATAGTAGCAAAATCAATAAGGTAATGCAAAAGAAATGTACACACATTATTGACAGGGCTTTAAAACTTTATAATTCCACAATTTCCCATAAAATCATGGATTTTCCTCCCATCAATTTAACAATTTTCCTATAATATTGATTTATCGATCGGTCCGTTCATAGACTATCTCCACGGATGACATGTACCACCATTAGAATCCTTATTGAATTTCATCAACTTTGATATCAATTTCGCTGGAAAATAAATTCTCAAATTTTTTCCAATAAAAATCGATATTTTCACAAAAATGCACTTTCATTTTTCAATAGATTCCAGCCATATTTTCTGAAATTTCTTTCGATAATTAACATGCCAATGTTACAGTTATTAATTTGATGATATTAAAAATAATAGAAATACTAATAATATTTATTATGCAAATCATGATTTTTTGAAATTTAGATGTCGACGCTCATACTCCATTGGGTACACCCGATCTCGTTTGATCTCGGAATGTTAAGCAACGGAAGGCCTTGTTAGTACTTGAATGCGTGAGCGTCTGGGAATACAAGGTGGTGTCGACTTTTTGCAATTTGAAGCAATTATATTTTGATTCAATTAGATTGATTTATTTGAATAATAGTAGCAAAATCAATAAGGTAATGCAAAGAAATGTACACACATTATTGACAGGGCTTTAAAACTTTATAATTCCACAATTTCCCATAAAATCATGGATTTTCCTCCCATCAATTTAACAATTTTCCTATAATATTGATTTATCGATCGGTCCGTTCATAGACTATCTCCACGGATGACATGTACCACCATTAGAATCCTTATTGAATTTCATCAACTTTGATATCAATTTCGCTGGAAAATAAATTCTCAAATTTTTTCCAATAAAAATCGATATTTTCACAAAAATGCACTTTCATTTTTCAATAGATTCCAGCCATATTTTCTGAAATTTCTTTCGATAATTAACATGCCAATGTTACAGTTATTAATTTGATGATATTAAAATAATAGAAATACTAATAATATTTATTATGCAATCATGATTTTTTGAAATTTAGATGTCGACGCTCATACTCCATTGGGTACACCCGATCTCGTTTGATCTCGGAATGTTAAGCAACGGAAGGCCTTGTTAGTACTTGAATGCGTGAGCGTCTGGGAATACAAGGTGGTGTCGACTTTTTGCAATTTGAAGCAATTATATTTTGATTCAATTAGATTGATTTATTTGAATAATAGTAGCAAAATCAATAAGGTAATGCAAAAGAAATGTACACACATTATTGACAGGGCTTTAAAACTTTATAATTCCACAATTTCCCATAAAATCATGGATTTTCCTCCCATCAATTTAACAATTTTCCTATAATATTGATTTATCGATCGGTCCGTTCATAGACTATCTCCACGGATGACATGTACCACCATTAGAATCCTTATTGAATTTCATCAACTTTGATATCAATTTCGCTGGAAAATAAATTCTCAAATTTTTTCCAATAAAAATCGATATTTTCACAAAAATGCACTTTCATTTTTCAATAGATTCCAGCCATATTTTCTGAAATTTCTTTCGATAATTAACATGCCAATGTTACAGTTATTAATTTGATGATATTAAAATAATAGAAATACTAATAATATTTATTATGCAAATCATGATTTTTTGAAATTTAGATGTCGACGCTCATACTCCATTGGGTACACCCGATCTCGTTTGATCTCGGAATGTTAAGCAACGGAAGGCCTTGTTAGTACTTGAATGCGTGAGCGTCTGGGAATACAAGGTGGTGTCGACTTTTTGCAATTTGAAGCAATTATATTTTGATTCAATTAGATTGATTTATTTGAATAATAGTAGCAAAATCAATAAGGTAATGCAAAAGAAATGTACACACATTATTGACAGGGCTTTAAAACTTTATAATTCCACAATTTCCCATAAAATCATGGATTTTCCTCCATCAATTTAACAATTTTCCTATAATATTGATTTATCGATCGGTCCGTTCATAGACTATCTCCACGGATGACATGTACCACCATTAGAATCCTTATTGAATTTCATCAACTTTGATATCAATTTCGCTGGAAAATAAATTCTCAAATTTTTTCCAATAAAAATCGATATTTTCACAAAAATGCACTTTCATTTTTCAATAGATTCCAGCCATATTTTCTGAAATTTCTTTCGATAATTAACATGCCAATGTTACAGTTATTAATTTGATGATATTAAAATAATAGAAATACTAATAATATTTATTATGCAAATCATGATTTTTTGAAATTTAGATGTCGACGCTCATACTCCATTGGGTACACCCGATCTCGTTTGATCTCGGAATGTTAAGCAACGGAAGGCCTTGTTAGTACTTGAATGCGTGAGCGTCTGGGAATACAAGGTGGTGTCGACTTTTTGCAATTTGAAGCAATTATATTTTGATTCAATTAGATTGATTTATTTGAATAATAGTAGCAAAATCAATAAGGTAATGCAAAAGAAATGTACACACATTATTGACAGGGCTTTAAAACTTTATAATTCCACAATTTCCCATAAAATCATGGATTTTCCTCCCATCAATTTAACAATTTTCCTATAATATTGATTTATCGATCGGTCCGTTCATAGACTATCTCCACGGATGACATGTACCACCATTAGAATCCTTATTGAATTTCATCAACTTTGATATCAATTTCGCTGGAAAATAAATTCTCAAATTTTTTCCAATAAAAATCGATATTTTCACAAAAATGCACTTTCATTTTTCAATAGATTCCAGCCATATTTTCTGAAATTTCTTTCGATAATTAACATGCCAATGTTACAGTTATTAATTTGATGATATTAAAATAATAGAAATACTAATAATATTTATTATGCAAATCATGATTTTTTGAAATTTAGATGTCGACGCTCATACTCCATTGGGTACACCCGATCTCGTTTGATCTCGGAATGTTAAGCAACGAAGGTTAGTACTTGAATGCGTGAGCGTCTGGGAATACAAGGTGGTGTCGACTTTTTGCAATTTGAAGCAATTATATTTTGATTCAATTAGATTGATTTATTTGAATAATAGTAGCAAAATCAATAAGGTAATGCAAAAGAAATGTACACACATTATTGACAGGGCTTTAAAACTTTATAATTCCACAATTTCCCATAAAATCATGGATTTTCCTCCCATCAATTTAACAATTTTCCTATAATATTGATTTATCGATCGGTCCGTTCATAGACTATCCACGGATGACATGTACCACCATTAGAATCCTTATTGAATTTCATCAACTTTGATATCAATTTCGCTGGAAAATAAATTCTCAAATTTTTTCCAATAAAAATCGATATTTTCACAAAAATGCACTTTCATTTTTCAATAGATTCCAGCCATATTTTCTGAAATTTCTTTCGATAATTAACATGCCAATGTTACAGTTATTAATTTGATGATATTAAAATAATAGAAATACTAATAATATTTATTATGCAAATCATGATTTTTTGAAATTTAGATGTCGACGCTCATACTCCATTGGGTACACCCGATCTCGTTTGATCTCGGAATGTTAAGCAACGGAAGGCCTTGTTAGTACTTGAATGCGTGAGCGTCTGGGAATACAAGGTGGTGTCGACTTTTTGCAATTTGAAGCAATTATATTTTGATTCAATTAGATTGATTTATTTGAATAATAGTAGCAAAATCAATAGGTAATGCAAAAGAAATGTACACACATTATTGACAGGGCTTTAAAACTTTATAATTCCACAATTTCCCATAAAATCATGGATTTTCCTCCCATCAATTTAACAATTTTCCTATAATATTGATTTATCGATCGGTCCGTTCATAGACTATCTCCACGGATGACATGTACCACCATTAGAATCCTTATTGAATTTTCATCAACTTTGATATCAATTTCGCTGGAAAATAAATTCTCAAATTTTTTCCAATAAAAATCGATATTTTCACAAAAATGCACTTTCATTTTTCAATAGATTCCAGCCATATTTTCTGAAATTTCTTTCGATAATTAACATGCCAATGTTACAGTTATTAATTTGATGATATTAAAATAATAGAAATACTAATAATATTTATTATGCAAATCATGATTTTTTGAAATTTAGATGTCGACGCTCATACTCCATTGGGTACACCCGATCTCGTTTGATCTCGGAATGTTAAGCAACGGAAGGCCTTGTTAGTACTTGAATGCGTGAGCGTCTGGGAATACAAGGTGGTGTCGACTTTTTGCAATTTGAAGCAATTATATTTTGATTCAATTAGATTGATTTATTTGAATAATAGTAGCAAAATCAATAAGGTAATGCAAAAGAAATGTACACACATTATTGACAGGGCTTTAAAACTTTATAATTCCACAATTTCCCATAAAATCATGGATTTTCCTCCCATCAATTTAACAATTTTCCTATAATATTGATTTATCGATCGGTCCGTTCATAGACTATCTCCACGGATGACATGTACCACCATTAGAATCCTTATTGAATTTCATCAACTTTGATATCAATTTCGCTGGAAAATAAATTCTCAAATTTTTTCCAATAAAAATCGATATTTTCACAAAAAT
This sequence comes from Microvelia longipes, assembly GCA_018340805.1. NCBI lineage: Eukaryota > Metazoa > Arthropoda > Insecta > Hemiptera > Veliidae > Microvelia > Microvelia longipes. Next base: position 10,430 of record JACMZG010000695.1, read on the forward strand.
GCACTTTCATTTTTCAATAGATTCCAGCCATATTTTCTGAAATTTCTTTCGATAATTAACATGCCAATGTTACAGTTATTAATTTGATGATATTAAAATAATAGAAATACTAATAATATTTATTATGCAAATCATGATTTTTTGAAATTTAGATGTCGACGCTCATACTCCATTGGGTACACCCGATCTCGTTTGATCTCGGAATGTTAAGCAACGGAAGGCCTTGTTAGTACTTGAATGCGTGAGCGTCTGGGAATACAAGGTGGTGTCGACTTTTTGCAATTTGAAGCAATTATATTTTGATTCAATTAGATTGATTTATTTGAATAATAGTAGCAAAATCAATAAGGTAATGCAAAAGAAATGTACACACATTATTGACAGGGCTTTAAAACTTTATAATTCCACAATTTCCCATAAAATCATGGATTTTCCTCCCATCAATTTAACAATTTTCCTATAATATTGATTTATCGATCGGTCCGTTCATAGACTATCTCCACGGATGACATGTACCACCATTAGAATCCTTATTGAATTTCATCAACTTTGATATCAATTTCGCTGGAAAATAAATTCTCAAATTTTTTCCAATAAAAATCGATATTTTCACAAAAATGCACTTTCATTTTTCAATAGATTCCAGCCATATTTTCTGAAATTTCTTTCGATAATTAACATGCCAATGTTACAGTTATTAATTTGATGATATTAAAATAATAGAAATACTAATATATTTATTATGCAAATCATGATTTTTTGAAATTTAGATGTCGACGCTCATACTCCATTGGGTACACCCGATCTCGTTTGATCTCGGAATGTTAAGCAACGGAAGGCCTTGTTAGTACTTGAATGCGTGAGCGTCTGGGAATACAAGGTGGTGTCGACTTTTTGCAATTTGAAGCAATTATATTTTGATTCAATTAGATTGATTTATTTGAATAATAGTAGCAAAATCAATAAGGTAATGCAAAAGAAATGTACACACATTATTGACAGGGCTTTAAAACTTTATAATTCCACAATTTCCCATAAAATCATGGATTTTCCTCCCATCAATTTAACAATTTTCCTATAATATTGATTTATCGATCGGTCCGTTCATAGACTATCTCCACGGATGACATGTACCACCATTAGAATCCTTATTGAATTTCATCAACTTTGATATCAATTTCGCTGGAAAATAAATTCTCAAATTTTTTCCAATAAAAATCGATATTTTCACAAAATGCACTTTCATTTTTCAATAGATTCAGCCATATTTTCTGAAATTTCTTTCGATAATTAACATGCCAATGTTACAGTTATTAATTTGATGATATTAAAATAATAGAAATACTAATAATATTTATTATGCAAATCATGATTTTTTGAAATTTAGATGTCGACGCTCATACTCCATTGGGTACACCCGATCTCGTTTGATCTCGGAATGTTAAGCAACGGAAGGCCTTGTTAGTACTTGAATGCGTGAGCGTCTGGGAATACAAGGTGGTGTCGACTTTTTGCAATTTGAAGCAATTATATTTTGATTCAATTAGATTGATTTATTTGAATAATAGTAGCAAAATCAATAAGGTAATGCAAAAGAAATGTACACACATTATTGACAGGGCTTTAAAACTTTATAATTCCACAATTTCCCATAAAATCATGGATTTTCCTCCCATCAATTTAACAATTTTCCTATAATATTGATTTATCGATCGGTCCGTTCATAGACTATCTCCACGGATGACATGTACCACCATTAGAATCCTTATTGAATTTCATCAACTTTGATATCAATTTCGCTGGAAAATAAATTCTCAAATTTTTCCAATAAAAATCGATATTTTCACAAAAATGCACTTTCATTTTTCAATAGATTCCAGCCATATTTTCTGAAATTTCTTTCGATAATTAACATGCCAATGTTACAGTTATTAATTTGATGATATTAAAATAATAGAAATACTAATAATATTTATTATGCAAATCATGATTTTTTGAAATTTAGATGTCGACGCTCATACTCCATTGGGTACACCCGATCTCGTTTGATCTCGGAATGTTAAGCAACGGAAGGCCTTGTTAGTACTTGAATGCGTGAGCGTCTGGGAATACAAGGTGGTGTCGACTTTTTGCAATTTGAAGCAATTATATTTTGATTCAATTAGATTGATTTATTTGAATAATAGTAGCAAAATCAATAAGGTAATGCAAAAGAAATGTACACACATTATTGACAGGGCTTTAAAAACTTTATAATTCCACAATTTCCCATAAAATCATGGATTTTCCTCCATCAATTTAACAATTTTCCTATAATATTGATTTATCGATCGGTCCGTTCATAGACTATCTCCACGGATGACATGTACCACCATTAGAATCCTTATTGAATTTCATCAACTTTGATATCAATTTCGCTGGAAAATAAATTCTCAAATTTTTTCCAATAAAAATCGATATTTTCACAAAAATGCACTTTCATTTTTCAATAGATTCCAGCCATATTTTCTGAAATTTCTTTCGATAATTAACATGCCAATGTTACAGTTATTAATTTGATGATATTAAAATAATAGAAATACTAATAATATTTATTATGCAAATCATGATTTTTTGAAATTTAGATGTCGACGCTCATACTCCATTGGGTACACCCGATCTCGTTTGATCTCGGAATGTTAAGCAACGGAAGGCCTTGTTAGTACTTGAATGCGTGAGCGTCTGGGAATACAAGGTGGTGTCGACTTTTTGCAATTTGAAGCAATTATATTTTGATTCAATTAGATTGATTTATTTGAATAATAGTAGCAAAATCAATAAGGTAATGCAAAAGAAATGTACACACATTATTGACAGGGCTTTAAAACTTTATAATTCCACAATTTCCCATAAAATCATGGATTTTCCTCCCATCAATTTAACAATTTTCCTATAATATTGATTTATCGATCGGTCCGTTCATAGACTATCTCCACGGATGACATGTACCACCATTAGAATCCTTATTGAATTTCATCAACTTTGATATCAATTTCGCTGGAAAATAAATTCTCAAATTTTTTCCAATAAAAATCGATATTTTCACAAAATGCACTTTCATTTTTCAATAGATTCCAGCCATATTTTCTGAAATTTCTTTCGATAATTAACATGCCAATGTTACAGTTATTAATTTGATGATATTAAAATAATAGAAATACTAATAATATTTATTATGCAAATCATGATTTTTTGAAATTTAGATGTCGACGCTCATACTCCATTGGGTACACCCGATCTCGTTTGATCTCGGAATGTTAAGCAACGGAAGGCCTTGTTAGTACTTGAATGCGTGAGCGTCTGGGAATACAAGGTGGTGTCGACTTTTTGCAATTTGAAGCAATTATATTTTGATTCAATTAGATTGATTTATTTGAATAATAGTAGCAAAATCAATAAGGTAATGCAAAAGAAATGTACACACATTATTGACAGGGCTTTAAAACTTTATAATTCCACAATTTCCCATAAAATCATGGATTTTCCTCCCATCAATTTAACAATTTTCCTATAATATTGATTTATCGATCGGTCCGTTCATAGACTATCTCCACGGATGACATGTACCACCATTAGAATCCTTATTGAATTTCATCAACTTTGATATCAATTTCGCTGGAAAATAAATTCTCAAATTTTTTCCAATAAAAATCGATATTTTCACAAAAATGCACTTTCATTTTTCAATAGATTCCAGCCATATTTTCTGAAATTTCTTTCGATAATTAACATGCCAATGTTACAGTTATTAATTTGATGATATTAAAATAATAGAAATACTAATAATATTTATTATGCAAATCATGATTTTTGAAATTTAGATGTCGACGCTCATACTCCATTGGGTACACCCGATCTCGTTTGATCTCGGAATGTTAAGCAACGGAAGGCCTTGTTAGTACTTGAATGCGTGAGCGTCTGGGAATACAAGGTGGTGTCGACTTTTTGCAATTTGAAGCAATTATATTTTGATTCAATTAGATTGATTTATTTGAATAATAGTAGCAAAATCAATAAGGTAATGCAAAAGAAATGTACACACATTATTGACAGGGCTTTAAAACTTTATAATTCCACAATTTCCCATAAAATCATGGATTTTCCTCCCATCAATTTAACAATTTTCCTATAATATTGATTTATCGATCGGTCCGTTCATAGACTATCTCCACGGATGACATGTACCACCATTAGAATCCTTATTGAATTTCATCAACTTTGATATCAATTTCGCTGGAAAATAAATTCTCAAATTTTTTCCAATAAAAATCGATATTTTCACAAAAATGCACTTTCATTTTTCAATAGATTCCAGCCATATTTTCTGAAATTTCTTTCGATAATTAACATGCCAATGTTACAGTTATTAATTTGATGATATTAAAATAATAGAAATACTAATAATATTTATTATGCAAATCATGATTTTTTGAAATTTAGATGTCGACGCTCATACTCCATTGGGTACACCCGATCTCGTTTGATCTCGGAATGTTAAGCAACGGAAGGCCTTGTTAGTACTTGAATGCGTGAGCGTCTGGGAATACAAGGTGGTGTCGACTTTTTGCAATTTGAAGCAATTATATTTTGATTCAATTAGATTGATTTATTTGAATAATAGTAGCAAAATCAATAAGGTAATGCAAAAGAAATGTACACACATTATTGACAGGGCTTTAAAACTTTATAATTCCACAATTTCCCATAAAATCATGGATTTTCCTCCCATCAATTTAACAATTTCCTATAATATTGATTTATCGATCGGTCCGTTCATAGACTATCTCCACGGATGACATGTACCACCATTAGAATCCTTATTGAATTTCATCAACTTTGATATCAATTTCGCTGGAAAATAAATTCTCAAATTTTTTCCAATAAAAATCGATATTTTCACAAAAATGCACTTTCATTTTTCAATAGATTCCAGCCATATTTTCTGAAATTTCTTTTCGATAATTAACATGCCAATGTTACAGTTATTAATTTGATGATATTAAAATAATAGAAATACTAATAATATTTATTATGCAAATCATGAT
>JACMZG010000696.1:0-15505 GCA_018340805.1 Microvelia longipes
TGATTATTTTAAATGAGTTGAAAATAACTAAGTCGACAGTGATTATATTTTTCGTGGGCAAAACATTTCTTATTAAATGCAATATATTGATGATACGGTAATTGAAAAGCAAAAATCGAATTTTACTCAGTACCGGTATTCTATGAAAGTTAAATGAATAAATGTGTTGAAAATTTACTAAAAATCAAATAAATCATCTATTTGAAATTTGCAATTTAAAAATTTCTAAATATAAAAAATTCTAATTTTTAAATTAATTAAACTTGGCAATTTGATTGTTGAAAAACATATAATTGAATAAAGTTGTGGAATAATTGCATTGTAAAAAATGTTGTGTTTTTAGTTGTTGGACAAATCTGTGTGTTTTTGATCATTAAATTAATCCTCGATAGTATAGTGGTCAGTATCTCCGCCTGTCACGTGGAAGGCCCGGGTTCGATTCCCGGTCGGGGAGTATTTTTTTTCATTTCAATCAACTTGATTTATTTTAAATGAGTTGAAAATAACTAAGTCGACAGTGATTATATTTTTCGTGGGCAAAACATTTCTTATTAAATGCAATATATTGATGATACGGTAATTGAAAAGCAAAAATCGAATTTTACTCAGTACCGGTATTCTATGAAAGTTAAATGAATAAATGTGTTGAAAATTTACTAAAAATCAAATAAATCATCTATTTGAAATTTGCAATTTAAAATTTCTAAATATAAAAATTTCTAATTTTTTAAATTAATTAAACTTGGCAATTTGATTGTTGAAAAACATATAATTGAATAAAGTTGTGGGAATAATTGCATTGTAAAAATGTTGTGTTTTTAGTTGTTGGACAAATCTGTGTGTTTTTGATCATTAAATTAATCCTCGATAGTATAGTGGTCAGTATCTCCGCCTGTCACGTGGAAGGCCCGGGTTCGATTCCCGGTCGGGGAGTATTTTTTTTCATTTCAATCAACTTGATTTATTTTAAATGAGTTGAAAATAACTAAGTCGACAGTGATTATATTTTTCGTGGGCAAAACATTTCTTATTAAATGCAATATATTGATGATACGGTAATTGAAAAGCAAAAATCGAATTTTACTCAGTACCGGTATTCTATGAAAGTTAAATGAATAAATGTGTTGAAAATTTACTAAAAATCAAATAAATCATCTATTTGAAATTTGCAATTTAAAAATTTCTAAATATAAAAATTTCTAATTTTTAAATTAATTAAACTTGGCAATTTGATTGTTGAAAAACATATAATTGAATAAAGTTGTGGGAATAATTGCATTGTAAAAATGTTGTGTTTTAGTTGTTGGACAAATCTGTGTGTTTTTGATCATTAAATTAATCCTCGATAGTATAGTGGTCAGTATCTCCGCCTGTCACGTGGAAGGCCCGGGTTCGATTCCCGGTCGGGGAGTATTTTTTTTCATTTCAATCAACTTGATTTATTTTAAATGAGTTGAAAATAACTAAGTCGACAGTGATTATATTTTTCGTGGGCAAAACATTTCTTATTAAATGCAATATATTGATGATACGGTAATTGAAAAGCAAAAATCGAATTTTACTCAGTACCGGTATTCTATGAAAGTTAAATGAATAAATGTGTTGAAAATTTACTAAAAATCAAATAAATCATCTATTTGAAATTTGCAATTTAAAATTTCTAAATATAAAAATTTCTAATTTTTAAATTAATTAAACTTGGCAATTTGATTGTTGAAAAACATATAATTGAATAAAGTTGTGGGAATAATTGCATTGTAAAAATGTTGTGTTTTTAGTTGTTGGACAAATCTGTGTGTTTTTGATCATTAAATTAATCCTCGATAGTATAGTGGTCAGTATCTCCGCCTGTCACGTGGAAGGCCCGGGTTCGATTCCCGGTCGGGGAGTATTTTTTTTCATTTCAATCAACTTGATTTATTTTAAATGAGTTGAAAATAACTAAGTCGACAGTGATTATATTTTTCGTGGGCAAAACATTTCTTATTAAATGCAATATATTGATGATACGGTAATTGAAAAGCAAAAATCGAATTTTACTCAGTACCGGTATTCTATGAAAGTTAAATGAATAAATGTGTTGAAAATTTACTAAAAATCAAATAAATCATCTATTTGAAATTTGCAATTTAAAAATTTCTAAATATAAAAATTTCTAATTTTTAAATTAATTAAACTTGGCAATTTGATTGTTGAAAAACATATAATTGAATAAAGTTGTGGGAATAATTGCATTGTAAAAATGTTGTGTTTTTAGTTGTTGGACAAATCTGTGTGTTTTTGATCATTAAATTAATCCTCGATAGTATAGTGGTCAGTATCTCCGCCTGTCACGTGGAAGGCCCGGGTTCGATTCCCGGTCGGGGAGTATTTTTTTTCATTTCAATCAACTTGATTTATTTTAAATGAGTTGAAAATAACTAAGTCGACAGTGATTATATTTTTCGTGGGCAAAACATTTCTTATTAAATGCAATATATTGATGATACGGTAATTGAAAAGCAAAATCGAATTTTACTCAGTACCGGTATTCTATGAAAGTTAAATGAATAAATGTGTTGAAAATTTACTAAAAATCAAATAAATCATCTATTTGAAATTTGCAATTTAAAAATTTCTAAATATAAAAATTTCTAATTTTAAATTAATTAAACTTGGCAATTTGATTGTTGAAAAACATATAATTGAATAAAGTTGTGGAATAATTGCATTGTAAAAATGTTGTGTTTTTAGTTGTTGGACAAATCTGTGTGTTTTTGATCATTAAATTAATCCTCGATAGTATAGTGGTCAGTATCTCCGCCTGTCACGTGGAAGGCCCGGGTTCGATTCCCGGTCGGGGAGTATTTTTTTCATTTCAATCAACTTGATTTATTTTAAATGAGTTGAAAATAACTAAGTCGACAGTGATTATATTTTTCGTGGGCAAAACATTTCTTATTAAATGCAATATATTGATGATACGGTAATTGAAAAGCAAAAATCGAATTTTACTCAGTACCGGTATTCTATGAAAGTTAAATGAATAAATGTGTTGAAAATTTACTAAAAATCAAATAAATCATCTATTTGAAATTTGCAATTTAAAAATTTCTAAATATAAAAATTTCTAATTTTTAAATTAATTAAACTTGGCAATTTGATTGTTGAAAAACATATAATTGAATAAAGTTGTGGGAATAATTGCATTGTAAAATGTTGTGTTTTTAGTTGTTGGACAAATCTGTGTGTTTTTGATCATTAAATTAATCCTCGATAGTATAGTGGTCAGTATCTCCGCCTGTCACGTGGAAGGCCCGGGTTCGATTCCCGGTCGGGGAGTATTTTTTTTCATTTCAATCAACTTGATTTATTTTAAATGAGTTGAAAATAACTAAGTCGACAGTGATTATATTTTTCGTGGGCAAAACATTTCTTATTAAATGCAATATATTGATGATACGGTAATTGAAAAGCAAAAATCGAATTTTACTCAGTACCGGTATTCTATGAAAGTTAAATGAATAAATGTGTTGAAAATTTACTAAAAATCAAATAAATCATCTATTTGAAATTTGCAATTTAAAAATTTCTAAATATAAAAATTTCTAATTTTTAAAATTAAAACTTGGCAATTTGATTGTTGAAAAACATATAATTGAATAAAGTTGTGGGAATAATTGCATTGTAAAAATGTTGTGTTTTTAGTTGTTGGACAAATCTGTGTGTTTTTGATCATTAAATTAATCCTCGATAGTATAGTGGTCAGTATCTCCGCCTGTCACGTGGAAGGCCCGGGTTCGATTCCCGGTCGGGGAGTATTTTTTTTCATTTCAATCAACTTGATTTATTTTAAATGAGTTGAAAATAACTAAGTCGACAGTGATTATATTTTTCGTGGGCAAAACATTTCTTATTAAATGCAATATATTGATGATACGGTAATTGAAAAGCAAAAATCGAATTTTACTCAGTACCGGTATTCTATGAAAGTTAAATGAATAAATGTGTTGAAAATTTACTAAAAATCAAATAAATCATCTATTTGAAATTTGCAATTTAAAAATTTCTAAATATAAAAATTTCTAATTTTTAAATTAATTAAACTTGGCAATTTGATTGTTGAAAAACATATAATTGAATAAAGTTGTGGGAATAATTGCATTGTAAAAATGTTGTGTTTTTAGTTGTTGGACAAATCTGTGTGTTTTTGATCATTAAATTAATCCTCGATAGTATAGTGGTCAGTATCTCCGCCTGTCACGTGGAAGGCCCGGGTTCGATTCCCGGTCGGGGAGTATTTTTTTTCATTTCAATCAACTTGATTTATTTTAAATGAGTTGAAAATAACTAAGTCGACAGTGATTATATTTTTCGTGGGCAAAACATTTCTTATTAAATGCAATATATTGATGATACGGTAATTGAAAAGCAAAAATCGAATTTTACTCAGTACCGGTATTCTATGAAAGTTAAATGAATAAATGTGTTGAAAATTTACTAAAAATCAAATAAATCATCTATTTGAAATTTGCAATTTAAAAATTTCTAAATATAAAAATTTCTAATTTTTAAATTAATTAAACTTGGCAATTTGATTGTTGAAAAACATATAATTGAATAAAGTTGTGGGAATAATTGCATTGTAAAAATGTTGTGTTTTTAGTTGTTGGACAAATCTGTGTGTTTTTGATCATTAAATTAATCCTCGATAGTATAGTGGTCAGTATCTCCGCCTGTCACGTGGAAGGCCCGGGTTCGATTCCCGGTCGGGGAGTATTTTTTTTCATTTCAATCAACTTGATTTATTTTAAATGAGTTGAAAATAACTAAGTCGACAGTGATTATATTTTTCGTGGGCAAAACATTTCTATTAAATGCAATATATTGATGATACGGTAATTGAAAAGCAAAAATCGAATTTTACTCAGTACCGGTATTCTATGAAAGTTAAATGAATAAATGTGTTGAAAATTTACTAAAAATCAAATAAATCATCTATTTGAAATTTGCAATTTAAAAATTTCTAAATATAAAAATTTCTAATTTTTAAATTAATTAAACTTGGCAATTTGATTGTTGAAAAACATATAATTGAATAAAGTTGTGGGAATAATTGCATTGTAAAAATGTTGTGTTTTTAGTTTGGACAAATCTGTGTGTTTTTGATCATTAAATTAATCCTCGATAGTATAGTGGTCAGTATCTCCGCCTGTCACGTGGAAGGCCCGGGTTCGATTCCCGGTCGGGGAGTATTTTTTTTCATTTCAATCAACTTGATTTATTTTAAATGAGTTGAAAATAACTAAGTCGACAGTGATTATATTTTTCGTGGGCAAAACATTTCTTATTAAATGCAATATATTGATGATACGGTAATTGAAAAGCAAAAATCGAATTTTACTCAGTACCGGTATTCTATGAAAGTTAAATGAATAAATGTGTTGAAAATTTACTAAAAATCAAATAAATCATCTATTTGAAATTTGCAATTTAAAAATTTCTAAATATAAAAATTTCTAATTTTTAAATTAATTAAACTTGGCAATTTGATTGTTTGAAAAACATATAATTGAATAAAGTTGTGGGAATAATTGCATTGTAAAAATGTTGTGTTTTTAGTTGTTGGACAAATCTGTGTGTTTTTGATCATTAAATTAATCCTCGATAGTATAGTGGTCAGTATCTCCGCCTGTCACGTGGAAGGCCCGGGTTCGATTCCCGGTCGGGGAGTATTTTTTTTCATTTCAATCAACTTGATTTATTTTAAATGAGTTGAAAATAACTAAGTCGACAGTGATTATATTTTTCGTGGGCAAAACATTTCTTATTAAATGCAATATATTGATGATACGGTAATTGAAAAGCAAAAATCGAATTTTACTCAGTACCGGTATTCTATGAAAGTTAAATGAATAAATGTGTTGAAAATTTACTAAAAATCAAATAAATCATCTATTTGAAATTTGCAATTTAAAAATTTCTAAATATAAAAATTTCTAATTTTTAAATTAATTAAACTTGGCAATTTGATTGTTGAAAAACATATAATTGAATAAAGTTGTGGGAATAATTGCATTGTAAAAATGTTGTGTTTTAGTTGTTGGACAAATCTGTGTGTTTTTGATCATTAAATTAATCCTCGATAGTATAGTGGTCAGTATCTCCGCCTGTCACGTGGAAGGCCCGGGTTCGATTCCCGGTCGGGGAGTATTTTTTTTCATTTCAATCAACTTGATTTATTTTAAATGAGTTGAAAATAACTAAGTCGACAGTGATTATATTTTTCGTGGGCAAAACATTTCTTATTAAATGCAATATATTGATGATACGGTAATTGAAAAGCAAAAATCGAATTTTACTCAGTACCGGTATTCTATGAAAGTTAAATGAATAAATGTGTTGAAAATTTACTAAAAATCAAATAAATCATCTATTTGAAATTTGCAATTTAAAAATTTCTAAATATAAAAATTTCTAATTTTTAAATTAATTAAACTTGGCAATTTGATTGTTGAAAAACATATAATTGAATAAAGTTGTGGGAATAATTGCATTGTAAAAATGTTGTGTTTTTAGTTGTTGGACAAATCTGTGTGTTTTTGATCATTAAATTAATCCTCGATAGTATAGTGGTCAGTATCTCCGCCTGTCACGTGGAAGGCCCGGGTTCGATTCCCGGTCGGGGAGTATTTTTTTTCATTTCAATCAACTTGATTTATTTTAAATGAGTTGAAAATAACTAAGTCGACAGTGATTATATTTTTCGTGGGCAAAACATTTCTTATTAAATGCAATATATTGATGATACGGTAATTGAAAAGCAAAAATCGAATTTTACTCAGTACCGGTATTCTATGAAAGTTAAATGAATAAATGTGTTGAAAATTTACTAAAAATCAAATAAATCATCTATTTGAAATTTGCAATTTAAAAATTTCTAAATAAAAATTTCTAATTTTTAAATTAATTAAACTTGGCAATTTGATTGTTGAAAAACATATAATTGAATAAAGTTGTGGGAATAATTGCATTGTAAAAATGTTGTGTTTTTAGTTGTTGGACAAATCTGTGTGTTTTTGATCATTAAATTAATCCTCGATAGTATAGTGGTCAGTATCTCCGCCTGTCACGTGGAAGGCCCGGGTTCGATTCCCGGTCGGGGAGTATTTTTTTTCATTTCAATCAACTTGATTTATTTTAAATGAGTTGAAAATAACTAAGTCGACAGTGATTATATTTTTCGTGGGCAAAACATTTCTTATTAAATGCAATATATTGATGATACGGTAATTGAAAAGCAAAAATCGAATTTTACTCAGTACCGGTATTCTATGAAAGTTAAATGAATAAATGTGTTGAAAATTTACTAAAAATCAAATAAATCATCTATTTGAAATTTGCAATTTAAAAATTTCTAAATATAAAATTTCTAATTTTTAAATTAATTAAACTTGGCAATTTGATTGTTGAAAAACATATAATTGAATAAAGTTGTGGGAATAATTGCATTGTAAAAATGTTGTGTTTTTAGTTGTTGGACAAATCTGTGTGTTTTTGATCATTAAATTAATCGATAGTATAGTGGTCAGTATCTCCGCCTGTCACGTGGAAGGCCGGGTTCGATTCCCGGTCGGGGAGTATTTTTTTTCATTTCAATCAACTTGATTTATTTTAAATGAGTTGAAAATAACTAAGTCGACAGTGATTATATTTTTCGTGGGCAAAACATTTCTTATTAAATGCAATATATTGATGATACGGTAATTGAAAAGCAAAAATCGAATTTTACTCAGTACCGGTATTCTATGAAAGTTAAATGAATAAATGTGTTGAAAATTTACTAAAAATCAAATAAATCATCTATTTGAAATTTGCAATTTAAAAATTTCTAAATATAAAAATTTCTAATTTTTAATTAATTAAACTTGGCAATTTGATTGTTGAAAAACATATAATTGAATAAAGTTGTGGGAATAATTGCATTGTAAAAATGTTGTGTTTTTAGTTGTTGGACAAATCTGTGTGTTTTTGATCATTAAATTAATCCTCGATAGTATAGTGGTCAGTATCTCCGCCTGTCACGTGGAAGGCCCGGGTTCGATTCCCGGTCGGGGAGTATTTTTTTTCATTTCAATCAACTTGATTTATTTTAAATGAGTTGAAAATAACTAAGTCGACAGTGATTATATTTTTCGTGGGCAAAACATTTCTTATTAAATGCAATATATTGATGATACGGTAATTGAAAAGCAAAAATCGAATTTTACTCAGTACCGGTATTCTATGAAAGTTAAATGAATAAATGTGTTGAAAATTTACTAAAAATCAAATAAATCATCTATTTGAAATTTGCAATTTAAAAATTTCTAAATATAAAAATTTCTAATTTTTAAATTAATTAAACTTGGCAATTTGATTGTTGAAAAACATATAATTGAATAAAGTTGTGGGAATAATTGCATTGTAAAAATGTTGTGTTTTTAGTTGTTGGACAAATCTGTGTGTTTTTGATCATTAAATTAATCCTCGATAGTATAGTGGTCAGTATCTCCGCCTGTCACGTGGAAGGCCCGGGTTCGATTCCCGGTCGGGGAGTATTTTTTTTCATTTCAATCAACTTGATTTATTTTAAATGAGTTGAAAATAACTAAGTCGACAGTGATTATATTTTTCGTGGGCAAAACATTTCTTATTAAATGCAATATATTGATGATACGGTAATTGAAAAGCAAAAATCGAATTTTACTCAGTACCGGTATTCTATGAAAGTTAAATGAATAAATGTGTTGAAAATTTACTAAAAATCAAATAAATCATCTATTTGAAATTTGCAATTTAAAAATTTCTAAATATAAAAATTTCTAATTTTTAAATTAATTAAACTTGGCAATTTGATTGTTGAAAAACATATAATTGAATAAAGTTGTGGGAATAATTGCATTGTAAAAATGTTGTGTTTTTAGTTGTTGGACAAATCTGTGTGTTTTTGATCATTAAATTAATCCTCGATAGTATAGTGGTCAGTATCTCCGCCTGTCACGTGGAAGGCCCGGGTTCGATTCCCGGTCGGGGAGTATTTTTTTTCATTTCAATCAACTTGATTTATTTTAAATGAGTTGAAAATAACTAAGTCGACAGTGATTATATTTTTCGTGGGCAAAACATTTCTTATTAAATGCAATATATTGATGATACGGTAATTGAAAAGCAAAAATCGAATTTTACTCAGTACCGGTATTCTATGAAAGTTAAATGAATAAATGTGTTGAAAATTTACTAAAAATCAAATAAATCATCTATTTGAAATTTGCAATTTAAAAATTTCTAAATATAAAAATTTCTAATTTTTAAATTAATTAAACTTGGCAATTTGATTGTTGAAAAACATATAATTGAATAAAGTTGTGGGAATAATTGCATTGTAAAAATGTTGTGTTTTTAGTTGTTGGACAAATCTGTGTGTTTTTGATCATTAAATTAATCCTCGATAGTATAGTGGTCAGTATCTCCGCCTGTCACGTGGAAGGCCCGGGTTCGATTCCCGGTCGGGGAGTATTTTTTTTCATTTCAATCAACTTGATTTATTTTAAATGAGTTGAAAAATAACTAAGTCGACAGTGATTATATTTTTCGTGGGCAAAACATTTCTTATTAAATGCAATATATTGATACGGTAATTGAAAAGCAAAAATCGAATTTTACTCAGTACCGGTATTCTATGAAAGTTAAATGAATAAATGTGTTGAAAATTTACTAAAAATCAAATAAATCATCTATTTGAAATTTGCAATTTAAAAATTTCTAAATATAAAAATTTCTAATTTTTAAATTAATTAAACTTGGCAATTTGATTGTTGAAAAACATATAATTGAATAAAGTTGTGGGAATAATTGCATTGTAAAAATGTTGTGTTTTTAGTTGTTGGACAAATCTGTGTGTTTTTGATCATTAAATTAATCCTCGATAGTATAGTGGTCAGTATCTCCGCCTGTCACGTGGAAGGCCCGGGTTCGATTCCCGGTCGGGGAGTATTTTTTTTCATTTCAATCAACTTGATTTATTTTAAAATGAGTTGAAAATAACTAAGTCGACAGTGATTATATTTTTCGTGGGCAAAACATTTCTTATTAAATGCAATATATTGATGATACGGTAATTGAAAAGCAAAAATCGAATTTTACTCAGTACCGGTATTCTATGAAAGTTAAATGAATAAATGTGTTGAAAATTTACTAAAAATCAAATAAATCATCTATTTGAAATTTGCAATTTAAAAATTTCTAAATATAAAAATTTCTAATTTTTAAATTAATTAAACTTGGCAATTTGATTGTTGAAAAACATATAATTGAATAAAGTTGTGGGAATAATTGCATTGTAAAAATGTTGTGTTTTTAGTTGTTGGACAAATCTGTGTGTTTTTGATCATTAAATTAATCCTCGATAGTATAGTGGTCAGTATCTCCGCCTGTCACGTGGAAGGCCCGGGTTCGATTCCCGGTCGGGGAGTATTTTTTTTCATTTCAATCAACTTGATTTATTTTAAATGAGTTGAAAATAACTAAGTCGACAGTGATTATATTTTTCGTGGGCAAAACATTTCTTATTAAATGCAATATATTGATGATACGGTAATTGAAGCAAAAATCGAATTTTACTCAGTACCGGTATTCTATGAAAGTTAAATGAATAAATGTGTTGAAAATTTACTAAAAATCAAATAAATCATCTATTTGAAATTTGCAATTTAAAATTTCTAAATATAAAAATTTCTAATTTTTAAATTAATTAAACTTGGCAATTTGATTGTTGAAAAACATATAATTGAATAAAGTTGTGGGAATAATTGCATTGTAAAAATGTTGTGTTTTTAGTTGTTGGACAAATCTGTGTGTTTTCATTAAATTAATCCTCGATAGTATAGTGGTCAGTATCTCCGCCTGTCACGTGGAAGGCCCGGGTTCGATTCCCGGTCGGGGAGTATTTTTTTTCATTTCAATCAACTTGATTATTTTTTAAATGAGTTGAAAATAACTAAGTCGACAGTGATTATATTTTTCGTGGGCAAAACATTTCTTATTAAATGCAATATATTGATGATACGGTAATTGAAAAGCAAAAATCGAATTTTACTCAGTACCGGTATTCTATGAAAGTTAAATGAATAAATGTGTTGAAAATTTACTAAAAATCAAATAAATCATCTATTTGAAATTTGCAATTTAAAAATTTCTAAATATAAAAATTTCTAATTTTTAAATTAATTAAACTTGGCAATTTGATTGTTGAAAAACATATAATTGAATAAAGTTGTGGGAATAATTGCATTGTAAAAATGTTGTTTTTTAGTTGTTGGACAAATCTGTGTGTTTTTGATCATTAAATTAATCCTCGATAGTATAGTGGTCAGTATCTCCGCCTGTCACGTGGAAGGCCCGGGTTCGATTCCCGGTCGGGGAGTATTTTTTTTCATTTCAATCAACTTGATTTATTTTAAATGAGTTGAAAATAACTAAGTCGACAGTGATTATATTTTTCGTGGGCAAAACATTTCTTATTAAATGCAATATATTGATGATACGGTAATTGAAAAGCAAAAATCGAATTTTACTCAGTACCGGTATTCTATGAAAGTTAAATGAATAAATGTGTTGAAAATTTACTAAAAATCAAATAAATCATCTATTTGAAATTTGCAATTTAAAAATTTCTAAATATAAAAATTTCTAATTTTTAAATTAATTAAACTTGGCAATTTGATTGTTGAAAAACATATAATTGAATAAAGTTGTGGGAATAATTGCATTGTAAAAATGTTGTGTTTTTAGTTGTTGGACAAATCTGTGTGTTTTGATCATTAAATTAATCCTCGATAGTATAGTGGTCAGTATCTCCGCCTGTCACGTGGAAGGCCCGGGTTCGATTCCCGGTCGGGGAGTATTTTTTTTCATTTCAATCAACTTGATTTATTTTAAATGAGTTGAAAATAACTAAGTCGACAGTGATTATATTTTTCGTGGGCAAAACATTTCTTATTAAATGCAATATATTGATGATACGGTAATTGAAAAGCAAAAATCGAATTTTACTCAGTACCGGTATTCTATGAAAGTTAAATGAATAAATGTGTTGAAAATTTACTAAAAATCAAATAAATCATCTATTTGAAATTTGCAATTTAAAAATTTCTAAATATAAAAATTTCTAATTTTTAAATTAATTAAACTTGGCAATTTGATTGTTGAAAAACATATAATTGAATAAAGTTGTGGGAATAATTGCATTGTAAAAATGTTGTGTTTTTAGTTGTTGGACAAATCTGTGTGTTTTTGATCATTAAATTAATCCTCGATAGTATAGTGGTCAGTATCTCCGCCTGTCACGTGGAAGGCCCGGGTTCGATTCCCGGTCGGGGAGTATTTTTTTTCATTTCAATCAACTTGATTTATTTTAAATGAGTTGAAAATAACTAAGTCGACAGTGATTATATTTTTCGTGGGCAAAACATTTCTTATTAAATGCAATATATTGATGATACGGTAATTGAAAAGCAAAAATCGAATTTTACTCAGTACCGGTATTCTATGAAAGTTAAATGAATAAATGTGTTGAAAATTTACTAAAAATCAAATAAATCATCTATTTGAAATTTGCAATTTAAAAATTTCTAAATATAAAAATTTCTAATTTTTAAATTAATTAAACTTGGCAATTTGATTGTTGAAAAACATATAATTGAATAAAGTTGTGGGAATAATTGCATTGTAAAAATGTTGTGTTTTTAGTTGTTGGACAAATCTGTGTGTTTTTGATCATTAAATTAATCCTCGATAGTATAGTGGTCAGTATCTCCGCCTGTCACGTGGAAGGCCCGGGTTCGATTCCCGGTCGGGGAGTATTTTTTTTCATTTCAATCAACTTGATTTATTTTAAATGAGTTGAAAATAACTAAGTCGACAGTGATTATATTTTTCGTGGGCAAAACATTTCTTATTAAATGCAATATATTGATGATACGGTAATTGAAAAGCAAAAATCGAATTTTACTCAGTACCGGTATTCTATGAAAGTTAAATGAATAAATGTGTTGAAAATTACTAAAAATCAAATAAATCATCTATTTGAAATTTGCAATTTAAAAATTTCTAAATATAAAAATTTCTAATTTTTAAATTAATTAAACTTGGCAATTTGATTGTTGAAAAACATATAATTGAATAAAGTTGTGGGAATAATTGCATTGTAAAAATGTTGTGTTTTTTAGTTGTTGGACAAATCTGTGTGTTTTTGATCATTAAATTAATCCTCGATAGTATAGTGGTCAGTATCTCCGCCTGTCACGTGGAAGGCCCGGGTTCGATTCCCGGTCGGGGAGTATTTTTTTTCATTTCAATCAACTTGATTTATTTTAAATGAGTTGAAAATAACTAAGTCGACAGTGATTATATTTTTCGTGGGCAAAACATTTCTTATTAAATGCAATATATTGATGATACGGTAATTGAAAAGCAAAAATCGAATTTTACTCAGTACCGGTATTCTATGAAAGTTAAATGAATAAATGTGTTGAAAATTTACTAAAAATCAAATAAATCATCTATTTGAAATTTGCAATTTAAAAATTTCTAAATAAAAAATTTCTAATTTTTAAATTAATTAAACTTGGCAATTTGATTGTTGAAAAACATATAATTGAATAAAGTTGTGGGAATAATTGCATTGTAAAAATGTTGTGTTTTTAGTTGTTGGACAAATCTGTGTGTTTTTGATCATTAAATTAATCCTCGATAGTATAGTGGTCAGTATCTCCGCCTGTCACGTGGAAGGCCCGGGTTCGATTCCCGGTCGGGGAGTATTTTTTTTCATTTCAATCAACTTGATTTATTTTAAATGAGTTGAAAATAACTAAGTCGACAGTGATTATATTTTTCGTGGGCAAAACATTTCTTATTAAATGCAATATATTGATGATACGGTAATTGAAAAGCAAAAATCGAATTTTACTCAGTACCGGTATTCTATGAAAGTTAAATGAATAAATGTGTTGAAAATTACTAAAAATCAAATAAATCATCTATTTGAAATTTGCAATTTAAAATTTCTAAATATAAAAATTTCTAATTTTTAAATTAATTAAACTTGGCAATTTGATTGTTGAAAAACATATAATTGAATAAAGTTGTGGGAATAATTGCATTGTAAAAATGTTGTGTTTTTAGTTGTTGGACAAATCTGTGTGTTTTTGATCATTAAATTAATCCTCGATAGTATAGTGGTCAGTATCTCCGCCTGTCACGTGGAAGGCCCGGGTTCGATTCCCGGTCGGGGAGTATTTTTTTTCATTTCAATCAACTTGATTTATTTTAAATGAGTTGAAAATAACTAAGTCGACAGTGATTATATTTTTCGTGGGCAAAACATTTCTTATTAAATGCAATATATTGATGATACGGTAATTGAAAAGCAAAAATCGAATTTTACTCAGTACCGGTATTCTATGAAAGTTAAATGAATAAATGTGTTGAAAATTTACTAAAAATCAAATAAATCATCTATTTGAAATTTGCAATTTAAAATTTCTAAATATAAAAATTTCTAATTTTTAAATTAATTAAACTTGGCAATTTGATTGTTGAAAAACATATAATTGAATAAAGTTGTGGGAATAATTGCATTGTAAAAATGTTGTGTTTTTAGTTGTTGGACAAATCTGTGTGTTTTTGATCATTAAATTAATCCTCGATAGTATAGTGGTCAGTATCTCCGCCTGTCACGTGGAAGGCCCGGGTTCGATTCCCGGTCGGGGAGTATTTTTTTTTCATTTCAATCAACTTGATTTATTTTAAATGAGTTGAAAATAACTAAGTCGACAGTGATTATATTTTTCGTGGGCAAAACATTTCTTATTAAATGCAATATATTGATGATACGGTAATTGAAAAGCAAAAATCGAATTTTACTCAGTACCGGTATTCTATGAAAGTTAAATGAATAAATGTGTTGAAAATTTACTAAAAATCAAATAAATCATCTATTTGAAATTTGCAATTTAAAAATTTCTAAATATAAAAATTTCTAATTTTTAAATTAATTAAACTTGGCAATTTGATTGTTGAAAAACATATAATTGAATAAAGTTGTGGGAATAATTGCATTGTAAAAATGTTGTGTTTTTAGTTGTTGGACAAATCTGTGTGTTTTTGATCATTAAATTAATCCTCGATAGTATAGTGGTCAGTATCTCCGCCTGTCACGTGGAAGGCCCGGGTTCGATTCCCGGTCGGGGAGTATTTTTTTTCATTTCAATCAACTTGATTTATTTTAAATGAGTTGAAAATAACTAAGTCGACAGTGATTATATTTTTCGTGGGCAAAACATTTCTTATTAAATGCAATATATTGATGATACGGTAATTGAAAAGCAAAAATCGAATTTTACTCAGTACCGGTATTCTATGAAAGTTAAATGAATAAATGTGTTGAAAATTTACTAAAAATCAAATAAATCATCTATTTGAAATT
>JACMZG010000697.1:0-15488 GCA_018340805.1 Microvelia longipes
TTTAGATTTCGTTCCAGACAAGCAAGTTGTACTTTGTGTGATTTACTGTGTTCTCTGATCGAAAATCCAGTTATTAAATAGTGATTTCAATGCTTATTTTGATCATATTTAAGCAACTTAAATACGCTTTAAAACAATAACATTAGAGAAATAAGCGATTCCATCAAGAATGTAGAACCAGTCGCAGATTGTTTCAATCTATTTCCTAACATGTTCACAATATAACAGTGTTATTTCATGCCATTTTAGCAGTGGCAACACGAAAAAAACTTCGGTTTTCTAACTTTAGATTTCGTTCCAGGACATATTGCATAATTTACTTTGTGTGATTTACTGTGGTTCTCTGATCGAAATCCATTATTAAAATAGTGATTTTCATGCTTATTTTGATCATTTTTAAGCACTTAAATACCTTAAACAATAACATTAGAGAAATAACGATTTCCTCAAGAATGTAGAAGCCATCGGCAGATTTGTTTCAATCTATTTCCTAACATGTCAGCCATATAACAGTGTTATTTCATGCATTTTAGCATGGGAACACGAGAAAACTTCGTTTTCTACTTTAGATTCGTTTCAGACATATTTGCATAAAGTTACTTTTGTGTTTACTGTGTTCCTCTGATCGAAAATCCAGTTATTAAAATAGTGATTTTCATGCTTTTTGATCGATTTAAGCACTTAAATACGCTTTAAACAATAACATTAGAGAAATAAGCGATTTTCATCAAGAATTGTAGGAAGCCATCGGCAATTTTTCAAATCTATCCTAACATGTTCAGCAATATAAACAGGTTATTTCATGCATTTTAGCAGTGGAAAGACGAGAAAACTCGGTTTTCTTACTTTAGATTCGTTCCAGACATATTCATAAGTTGTACTTTGGGTGTGATTTTACTGTGGTTCCTGATCGAAATCCAGTTTATTAAAATAGTGATTTTCATGCTTATTTTGATCATTTTAAGCACTAAATACGCTTTAAACAATAACATTAGAGAAATAAGCGATTTCCATCAAGAAATTGTAGAAGCCATCGGCAGATTTGTTTCAATCTATTTCCTAACATGTTCAGCAATATAACAGTTATTCATGCATTTTAGCAGTGGGAAACACGAGAAAACTTCGTTTTCTACTTTAGATCGTTCCAGACATATTGCATAAGTTGTACTTTGTGATTTACTGTGGTTCTCTGATCGAAATCAGTTATAAAAATATGATTTCATGCTTATTGATCATTTAAGCACTAAATACGCTTTAAACAATAACATTAGAGAAATAAGCGATTTCCATCAGAATGTAGAAGCCATCGGCAGATTGTTTCAATCATTTCCTAACATGTTCAGCAATATAACGTGTTATTTCATGCATTTAGCAGTGGAAAACACGAGAAAACTTCGGTTCTACTTTAGATTCGTCCAAGACATATGCATAAGTTGTACTTTGTGTGATTTACTGTGGTTCTCTGATCGAAATCCAGTTTTAAAATAGTGATTTTCATGCTTATTTGATCATTTTAAGCACTTAAATACCTTTAAACAATAACATTAGAGAAATAAGCGATTCCATCAAGAATTGTAGAAAGCCATCGCAGATTTGTTTCAATCTATTCCTAACATGTTCAGCAATATAACAGTTATTTCATGCATTTTAGCAGTGGAAACACGAAAAACTTCGGTTTTCTACTTTAGATTCGTTCCAGACATATTGCATAAGTTGTACTTGTGTGATTTACTGTGGTTCTCTGATCGAAATCCAGTTATTAAAATAGTGATTTTCATGCTATTTTGATCATTTTAAGCACTTAAATACGCTTTTAAACAATAACATTAGAGAAATAAGCGATTTCCATCAAGAATTGTAGAAGCCATCGGCAGATTTGTTTCAATCTATTTCCTAACATGTTCAGCAATATAACAGTGTTATTTCATGCATTTAGCAGTGGAAACACGAGAAAACTTCGGTTTTCTACTTTAGATTCGTTCCAGACATATTGCAAAGTTGTACTTTGTGTGATTTACTGTGGTTCTCTGATCGAAATCCAGTTATTAAAATAGTGATTTTCATGCTTATTTGATCATTTTAAGCACTTAAATACGCTTTAAACAATAACATTAGAGAAATAAGCGATTTCCATCAAATTGTAAAAGCCATCGGCAGATTTGTTTCAATCTATTTCCTAACATGTTCAGCAATATAACAGTGTTATTTCATGCATTTTAGCAGTGGAAACACGAAAAACTTCGGTTTTCTACTTTAGATTCGTTCCAGACATATTGCATAAGTTGTACTTTGTGTGATTTACTGTGGTTCTCTGATCGAAATCCAGTTATTAAAATAGTGATTTTCATGCTTATTTGATCATTTTAAGCACTTAAATACGCTTTAAACAATAACATTAGAGAAATAAGCGATTTCCATCAAGAATTGTAGAAGCCATCGCAGATTTGTTTCAATCTATTTCCTAACATGTTCAGCAATATAACAGTTTATTTCATGCATTTTAGCAGGGAAACACGAAAAACTTCGGTTTTCTACTTTAGATTCGTTCCAGACATATTGCATAAGTTGTACTTTGTGTGATTTACTGTGGTTCTCTGATCGAAATCCAGTTATTAAAATAGTGATTTTCATGCTTATTTTGATCATTTAAGCACTTAAATACGCTTTAAACAATAACATTAGAGAAATAAGCGATTTCCATCAAGAATTGTAGAAGCCATCGGCAGATTTGTTCAATCTATTTCCTAACATGTTCAGCAATATAACAGTGTTATTTCATGCATTTTAGCAGTGGGAAACACGAGAAAACTTCGGTTTTCTACTTTAGATTCGTTCCAGACATATTGCATAAGTTGTACTTTGTGTGATTTACTGTGGTTCTCTGATCGAAATCCAGTTATTAAAATAGTGATTTTCATGCTTATTTGATCATTTTAAGCACTTAAATACGCTTAAACAATAACATTAGAGAAATAAGCGATTCCCATCAAAAATTGTAGAAGCCATCGGCAGATTTGTTTCAATCTATTTCCTAACATGTTCAGCAATATAACAGTGTTATTTCATGCATTTTAGCAGTGGGAAACACGAGAAAACTTCGGTTTCTACTTTAGATTCGTTCCAGACATATTGCATAAGTTGTACTTTGTGTGATTTACTGTGGTTCTCTGATCGAAATCCAGTTATTAAAATAGTGATTTTCATGCTTATTTTGAATCATTTTAAGCACTTAAATACGCTTTAAACAATAACATTAGAGAAATAAGCGATTTCCATCAAGAATTGTAGAAGCCATCGGCAGATTTGTTTCAATCTATTTCCTAACATGTTCAGCAATATAACAGTGTTATTTCATGCATTTTAGCAGTGGGAAACACGAGAAAACTTCGGTTTTCTACTTTAGATTCGTTCCAGACATATTGCATAAGTTTGTACTTTGTGTGATTACTGTGGTTCTCTGATCGAAATCCAGTTATTAAAATAGTGATTTTCATGCTTATTTTGATCATTTAAGCACTTAAATACGCTTTAAACAATAACATTAGAGAAATAAGCGATTTCCATCAAGAATTGTAGAAGCCATCGGCAGATTTGTTTCAATCTATTTCCTAACATGTTCAGCAATATAACAGTGTTATTTCATGCATTTTAGCAGTGGGAAACACGAGAAAACTTCGGTTTTCTACTTTAGATTCGTTCCAGACATATTGCATAAGTTGTACTTTGTGTGATTACTGTGGTTCTCTGATCGAAATCCAGTTATTAAAATAGTGATTTTCATGCTTATTTTGATCATTTTAAGCACTTAAATACGCTTTAAACAATAACATTAGAGAAATAAGCGATTTCCATCAAGAATTGTAGAAGCCATCGGCAGATTTGTTTCAATCTATTTCCTAACATGTTCAGCAATATAACAGTGTTATTCATGCATTTTAGCAGTGGGAACACGAGAAAACTTCGGTTTCTACTTTAGATTCGTTCCAGACATATTGCATAAGTTGTACTTTGTGTGATTTACTGTGGTTCTCTGATCGAAATCCAGTTATTAAAATAGTGATTTTCATGCTTATTTTGATCATTTAAGCACTTAAATACGCTTTAAACAATAACATTAGAGAAATAAGCGATTTCCATCAAGAATTGTAGAAGCCATCGGCAGATTTGTTTCAATCTATTTCCTAACATGTTCAGCAATATAACAGTGTTATTTCATGCATTTTAGCAGTGGAAACACGAGAAAACTTCGGTTTTCTACTTTAGATTCGTTCCAGACATATTGCATAAGTTGTACTTTGTGTGATTTACTGTGGTTCTCTGATCGAAATCCAGTTATTAAAATAGTGATTTTCATGCTTATTTTGATCATTTTAAGCACTTAAATACGCTTTAAACAATAACATTAGAGAAATAAGCGATTTCCATCAAGAATTGTAGAAGCCATCGGCAGATTTGTTTCAATCTATTTCCTAACATGTTCAGCAATATAACAGTGTTATTTCATGCATTTTAGCAGTGGGAAACACGAGAAAACTTCGGTTTTCTACTTTAGATTCGTTCCAGACATATTGCATAAGTTGTACTTTGTGTGATTTACTGTGGTTCTCTGATCGAAATCCAGTTATTAAAATAGTGATTTTCATGCTTATTTTGATCATTTTAAGCACTTAAATACGCTTTAAACAATAACATTAGAGAAATAAGCGATTTCCATCAAGAATTGTAGAAGCCATCGGCAGATTTGTTTCAATCTATTTCCTAACATGTTCAGCAATATAACAGTGTTATTTCATGCATTTTAGCAGTGGGAAACACGAGAAAACTTCGGTTTTCTACTTTAGATTCGTTCCAGACATATTGCATAAGTTGTACTTTGTGTGATTTACTGTGGTTCTCTGATCGAAATCCAGTTATTAAAATAGTGATTTTCATGCTTATTTGATCATTTTAAGCACTTAAATACGCTTTAAACAATAACATTAGAGAAATAAGCGATTTCCATCAAGAATTGTAGAAGCCATCGGCAGATTTGTTTCAATCTATTTCCTAACATGTTCAGCAATAAACAGTGTTTCATGCATTTAGCAGTGGGAAACACGAGAAAACTTCGGTTTTCTACTTTAGATTCGTTCCAGACATATTGCATAAGTTGTACTTTGTGTGATTTACTGTGGTTCTCTGATCGAAATCCCAGTTATTAAAATAGTGATTTTCATGCTTATTTTGATCATTTTAAGCACTTAAATACGCTTTAAACAATAACATTAGAGAAATAAGCGATTTCCATCAAGAATTGTAGAAGCCATCGGCAGATTTGTTTCAATCTATTTCCTAACATGTTCAGCAATATAACAGTGTTATTTCATGCATTTTAGCAGTGGGAAACACGAGAAAACTTCGGTTTTCTACTTTAGATTCGTTCCAGACATATTGCATAAGTTGTACTTTGTGTGATTTACTGTGGTTCTCTGATCGAAATCCAGTTATTAAAATAGTGATTTTCATGCTTATTTGATCATTTAAGCACTTAAATACGCTTTAAACAATAACATTAGAGAAATAAGCGATTTCCATCAAGAATTGTAGAAGCCATCGGCAGATTTGTTTCAATCTATTTCCTAACATGTTCAGCAATATAACAGTGTTATTTCATGCATTTAGCAGTGGGAAACACGAGAAAACTTCGGTTTTCTACTTTAGATTCGTTCCAGACATATTGCATAAGTTGTACTTTGTGTGATTTACTGTGGTTCTCTGATCGAAATCCAGTTATTAAAATAGTGATTTCATGCTTATTTTGATCATTTTAAGCACTTAAATACGCTTTAAACAATAACATTAGAGAAATAAGCGATTTCCATCAAGAATTGTAGAAGCCATCGGCAGATTTGTTTCAATCTATTTCCTAACATGTTCAGCAATATAACAGTGTTATTTCATGCATTTTAGCAGTGGGAAACACGAGAAAACTTCGGTTTTCTACTTTAGATTCGTTCCAGACATATTGCATAAGTTGTACTTTGTGTGATTTACTGTGGTTCTCTGATCGAAATCCAGTTATTAAAATAGTGATTTTCATGCTTATTTTGATCATTTTAAGCACTTAAATACGCTTTAAACAATAACATTAGAGAAATAAGCGATTTCCATCAAGAATTGTAGAAGCCATCGGCAGATTTGTTTCAATCTATTTCCTAACATGTTCAGCAATATAACAGTGTTATTTCATGCATTTTAGCAGTGGGAAACACGAGAAAACTTCGGTTTTCTACTTTAGATTCGTTCCAGACATATTGCATAAGTTTACTTTGTGTGATTTACTGTGGTTCTCTGATCGAAATCCAGTTATTAAAATAGTGATTTTCATGCTTATTTTGATCATTTTAAGCACTTAAATACGCTTTAAACAATAACATTAGAGAAATAAGCGATTTCCATCAAGAATTGTAGAAGCCATCGGCAGATTTGTTTCAATCTATTTCCTAACATGTTCAGCAATATAACAGTGTTATTTCATGCATTTTAGCAGTGGGAAACACGAGAAAACTTCGGTTTTCTACTTTAGATTCGTTCCAGACATATTGCATAAGTTGTACTTTGTGTGATTTACTGTGGTTCTCTGATCGAAATCCAGTTATTAAAATAGTGATTTTCATGCTTATTTTGATCATTTTAAGCACTTAAATACGCTTTAAACAATAACATTAGAGAAATAAGCGATTTCCATCAAGAATTGTAGAAGCCATCGGCAGATTTGTTTCAATCTATTTCCTAACATGTTCAGCAATATAACAGTGTTATTTCATGCATTTTAGCAGGGAAACACGAGAAAACTTCGGTTTTCTACTTTAGATTCGTTCCAGACATATTGCATAAGTTGTACTTTGTGTGATTTACTGTGGTTCTCTGATCGAAATCCAGTTATTAAAATAGTGATTTTCATGCTTATTTTGATCATTTTAAGCACTTAAATACGCTTTAAAACAATAACATTAGAGAAATAAGCGATTTCCATCAAGAATTGTAGAAGCCATCGGCAGATTTGTTTCAATCTATTTCCTAACATGTTCAGCAATATAACAGTGTTATTTCATGCATTTTAGCAGTGGGAAACACGAGAAAACTTCGGTTTTCTACTTTAGATTCGTTCCAGACATATTGCATAAGTTGTACTTTGTGTTTTACTGTGGTTCTCTGATCGAAATCCAGTTATTAAAATAGTGATTTTCATGCTTATTTTGATCATTTTAAGCACTTAAATACGCTTTAAACAATAACATTAGAGAAATAAGCGATTTCCATCAAGAATTGTAGAAGCCATCGGCAGATTTGTTTCAATCTATTTCCTAACATGTTCAGCAATATAACAGTGTTATTTCATGCATTTTAGCAGTGGGAAACACGAGAAAACTTCGGTTTTCTACTTTAGATTCGTTCCAGACATATTGCATAAGTTGTACTTTGTGTGATTTACTGTGGTTCTCTGATCGAAATCCAGTTATTAAAATAGTGATTTTCATGCTTATTTGATCATTTTAAGCACTTAAATACGCTTTAAACAATAACATTAGAGAAATAAGCGATTTCCATCAAGAATTGTAGAAGCCATCGGCAGATTTGTTTTCAATCTATTTCCTAACATGTTCAGCAATATAACAGTGTTATTTCATGCATTTTAGCAGTGGAAACACGAGAAAACTTCGGTTTTCTACTTTAGATTCGTTCCAGACATATTGCATAAGTTGTACTTTGTGTGATTTACTGTGGTTCTCTGATCGAAATCCAGTTATTAAAATAGTGATTTTCATGCTTATTTTGATCATTTTAAGCACTTAAATACGCTTTAAACAATAACATTAGAGAAATAAGCGATTTCCATCAAGAATTGTAGAAGCCATCGGCAGATTTGTTTCAATCTATTTCCTAACATGTTCAGCAATATAACAGTGTTATTCATGCATTTTAGCAGTGGGAAACACGAGAAAACTTCGGTTTTCTACTTTAGATTCGTTCCAGACATATTGCATAAGTTGTACTTTGTGTGATTTACTGTGGTTCTCTGATCGAAATCCAGTTATTAAAATAGTGATTTTCATGCTTATTTTGATCATTTTAAGCACTTAAATACGCTTTAAACAATAACATTAGAGAAATAAGCGATTTCCATCAAGAATTGTAGAAGCCATCGGCAGATTTGTTTCAATCTATTTCCTAACATGTTCAGCAATATAACAGTGTTATTTCATGCATTTTAGCAGTGGGAAACACGAGAAAACTTCGGTTTTCTACTTTAGATTCGTTCCAGACATATTGCATAAGTTGTACTTTGTGTGATTTACTGTGGTTCTCTGATCGAAATCCAGTTATTAAAATAGTGATTTTCATGCTTATTTTGATCATTTTAAGCACTTAAATACGCTTTAAACAATAACATTAGAGAAATAAGCGATTTCCATCAAGAATTGTAGAAGCCATCGGCAGATTTGTTTCAATCTATTTCCTAACATGTTCAGCAATATAACAGTGTTATTTCATGCATTTTAGCAGTGGAAACACGAGAAAACTTCGGTTTCTACTTTAGATTCGTTCCAGACATATTGCATAAGTTGTACTTTGTGTGATTTACTGTGGTTCTCTGATCGAAATCCAGTTATTAAAATAGTGATTTTCATGCTTATTTTGATCATTTTAAGCACTTAAATACGCTTTAAACAATAACATTAGAGAAATAAGCGATTTCCATCAAGAATTGTAGAAGCCATCGGCAGATTTGTTTCAATCTATTTCCTAACATGTTCAGCAATATAACAGTGTTATTTCATGCATTTTAGCAGTGGGAAACACGAGAAAACTTCGGTTTTCTACTTAGATTCGTTCCAGACATATTGCATAAGTTGTACTTTGTGTGATTTACTGTGGTTCTCTGATCGAAATCCAGTTATTAAAATAGTGATTTTCATGCTTATTTTGATCATTTTAAGCACTTAAATACGCTTTAAACAATAACATTAGAGAAATAAGCGATTTCCATCAAGAATTGTAGAAGCCATCGGCAGATTTGTTTCAATCTATTTCCTAACATGTTCAGCAATATAACAGTGTTATTTCATGCATTTTAGCAGTGGGAAACACGAGAAAACTTCGGTTTTCTACTTTAGATTCGTTCCAGACATATTGCATAAGTTGTACTTTGTGTGATTTACTGTGGTTCTCTGATCGAAATCCAGTTATTAAAATAGTGATTTTCATGCTTATTTTGATCATTTTAAGCACTTAAATACGCTTTAAACAATAACATTAGAGAAATAAGCGATTTCCATCAAGAATTGTAGAAGCCATCGGCAGATTTGTTTCAATCTATTTCCTAACATGTTCAGCAATATAACAGTGTTATTTCATGCATTTTAGCAGTGGGAAACACGAGAAAACTTCGGTTTTCTACTTTAGATTCGTTCCAGACATATTGCATAAGTTGTACTTTGTGTGATTTACTGTGGTTCTCTGATCGAAATCCAGTTATTAAAATAGTGATTTTCATGCTTATTTTGATCATTTTTAAGCACTTAAATACGCTTTAAACAATAACATTAGAGAAATAAGCGATTTCCATCAAGAATTGTAGAAGCCATCGGCAGATTTGTTTCAATCTATTTCCTAACATGTTCAGCAATATAACAGTGTTATTTCATGCATTTTAGCAGTGGGAAACACGAGAAAACTTCGGTTTTCTACTTTAGATTCGTTCCAGACATATTGCATAAGTTGTACTTTGTGTGATTTACTGTGGTTCTCTGATCGAAATCCAGTTATTAAAATAGTGATTTTCATGCTTATTTTGATCATTTTAAGCACTTAAATACGCTTTAAACAATAACATTAGAGAAATAAGCGATTTCCATCAAGAATTGTAGAAGCCATCGGCAGATTTGTTTCAATCTATTTCCTAACATGTTCAGCAATAAACAGTGTTATTTCATGCATTTTAGCAGTGGGAAACACGAGAAAACTTCGGTTTTCTACTTTAGATTCGTTCCAGACATATTGCATAAGTTGTACTTTGTGTGATTTACTGTGGTTCTCTGATCGAAATCCAGTTATTAAAATAGTGATTTTCATGCTTATTTTGATCATTTTAAGCACTTAAATACGCTTTAAACAATAACATTAGAGAATAAGCGATTTCCATCAAGAATTGTAGAAGCCATCGGCAGATTTGTTTCAATCTATTTCCTAACATGTTCAGCAATATAACAGTGTTATTTCATGCATTTTAGCAGTGGGAAACACGAGAAAACTTCGGTTTTCTACTTTAGATTCGTTCCAGACATATTGCATAAGTTGTACTTTGTGTGATTTACTGTGGTTCTCTGATCGAAATCCAGTTATTAAAATAGTGATTTTCATGCTTATTTTGATCATTTTAAGCACTTAAATACGCTTTAAACAATAACATTAGAGAAATAAGCGATTTCCATCAAGAATTGTAGAAGCCATCGGCAGATTTGTTTCAATCTATTTCCTAACATGTTCAGCAATATAACAGTGTTATTTCATGCATTTTAGCAGTGGGAAACACGAGAAAACTTCGGTTTCTACTTTAGATTCGTTCCAGACATATTGCATAAGTTGTACTTTGTGTGATTTACTGTGGTTCTCTGATCGAAATCCAGTTATTAAAATAGTGATTTTCATGCTTATTTTGATCATTTTAAGCACTTAAATACGCTTTAAACAATAACATTAGAGAAATAAGCGATTTCCATCAAGAATTGTAGAAGCCATCGGCAGATTTGTTTCAATCTATTTCCTAACATGTTCAGCAATATAACAGTGTTTATTTCATGCATTTTAGCAGTGGGAAACACGAGAAAACTTCGGTTTTCTACTTTAGATTCGTTCCAGACATATTGCATAAGTTGTACTTTGTGTGATTTACTGTGGTTCTCTGATCGAAATCCAGTTATTAAAATAGTGATTTTCATGCTTATTTTGATCATTTTAAGCACTTAAATACGCTTTAAACAATAACATTAGAGAAATAAGCGATTTCCATCAAGAATTGTAGAAGCCATCGGCAGATTTGTTTCAATCTATTTCCTAACATGTTCAGCAATATAACAGTGTTATTTCATGCATTTTAGCAGTGGGAAACACGAGAAAACTTCGGTTTTCTACTTTAGATTCGTTCCAGACATATTGCATAAGTTGTACTTTGTGTGATTTACTGTGGTTCTCTGATCGAAATCCAGTTATTAAAATAGTGATTTTCATGCTTATTTTGATCATTTTAAGCACTTAAATACGCTTTAAACAATAACATTAGAGAAATAAGCGATTTCCATCAAGAATTGTAGAAGCCATCGGCAGATTTGTTTCAATCTATTTCCTAACATGTTCAGCAATATAACAGTGTTATTTCATGCATTTTAGCAGTGGGAAACACGAGAAAACTTCGGTTTTCTACTTTAGATTCGTTCCAGACATATTGCATAAGTTGTACTTTGTGTGATTTACTGTGGTTCTCTGATCGAAATCCAGTTATTAAAATAGTGATTTTCATGCTTATTTTGATCATTTTAAGCACTTAAATACGCTTTAAACAATAACATTAGAGAAATAAGCGATTTCCATCAAGAATTGTAGAAGCCATCGGCAGATTTGTTTCAATCTATTTCCTAACATGTTCAGCAATATAACAGTGTTATTTCATGCATTTTAGCAGTGGGAAACACGAGAAAACTTCGGTTTTCTACTTTAGATTCGTTCCAGACATATTGCATAAGTTGTACTTTGTGTGATTTACTGTGGTTCTCTGATCGAAATCCAGTTATTAAAATAGTGATTTTCATGCTTATTTTGATCATTTTAAGCACTTAAATACGCTTTAAACAATAACATTAGAGAAATAAGCGATTTCCATCAAGAATTGTAGAAGCCATCGGCAGATTTGTTTCAATCTATTTCCTAACATGTTCAGCAATATAACAGTGTTATTTCATGCATTTTAGCAGTGGGAAACACGAGAAAACTTCGGTTTTCTACTTTAGATTCGTTCCAGACATATTGCATAAGTTGTACTTTGTGATTTACTGTGGTTCTCTGATCGAAATCCAGTTATTAAAATAGTGATTTTCATGCTTATTTTGATCATTTTAAGCACTTAAATACGCTTTAAACAATAACATTAGAGAAATAAGCGATTTCCATCAAGAATTGTAGAAGCCATCGGCAGATTTGTTTCAATCTATTTCCTAACATGTTCAGCAATATAACAGTGTTATTTCATGCATTTTAGCAGTGGGAAACACGAGAAAACTTCGGTTTTCTACTTTAGATTCGTTCCAGACATATTGCATAAGTTGTACTTTGTGTGATTTACTGTGGTTCTCTGATCGAAATCCAGTTATTAAAATAGTGATTTTCATGCTTATTTTGATCATTTTAAGCACTTAAATACGCTTTAAACAATAACATTAGAGAAATAAGCGATTTCCATCAAGAATTGTAGAAGCCATCGGCAGATTTGTTTCAATCTATTTCCTAACATGTTCAGCAATATAACAGTGTTATTTCATGCATTTTAGCAGTGGGAAACACGAGAAAACTTCGGTTTTCTACTTTAGATTCGTTCCAGACATATTGCATAAGTTGTACTTTGTGTGATTTACTGTGGTTCTCTGATCGAAATCCAGTTATTAAAATAGTGATTTTCATGCTTATTTTGATCATTTTAAGCACTTAAATACGCTTTAAACAATAACATTAGAGAAATAAGCGATTTCCATCAAGAATTGTAGAAGCCATCGGCAGATTTGTTTCAATCTATTTCCTAACATGTTCAGCAATATAACAGTGTTATTTCATGCATTTTAGCAGTGGGAAACACGAGAAAACTTCGGTTTTCTACTTTAGATTCGT
The DNA here is from genome assembly GCA_018340805.1 of Microvelia longipes. Classification (NCBI taxonomy): domain Eukaryota; kingdom Metazoa; phylum Arthropoda; class Insecta; order Hemiptera; family Veliidae; genus Microvelia; species Microvelia longipes. Next base: position 12,919 of record JACMZG010000697.1, read on the forward strand.
TCCAGACATATTGCATAAGTTGTACTTTGTGTGATTTACTGTGGTTCTCTGATCGAAATCCAGTTATTAAAATAGTGATTTTCATGCTTATTTTGATCATTTTAAGCACTTAAATACGCTTTAAACAATAACATTAGAGAAATAAGCGATTTCCATCAAGAATTGTAGAAGCCATCGGCAGATTTGTTTCAATCTATTTCCTAACATGTTCAGCAATATAACAGTGTTATTTCATGCATTTTAGCAGTGGGAAACACGAGAAAACTTCGGTTTTCTACTTTAGATTCGTTCCAGACATATTGCATAAGTTGTACTTTGTGTGATTTACTGTGGTTCTCTGATCGAAATCCAGTTATTAAAATAGTGATTTTCATGCTTATTTTGATCATTTTAAGCACTTAAATACGCTTTAAACAATAACATTAGAGAAATAAGCGATTTCCATCAAGAATTGTAGAAGCCATCGGCAGATTTGTTTCAATCTATTTCCTAACATGTTCAGCAATATAACAGTGTTATTTCATGCATTTTAGCAGTGGGAAACACGAGAAAACTTCGGTTTTCTACTTTAGATTCGTTCCAGACATATTGCATAAGTTGTACTTTGTGTGATTTACTGTGGTTCTCTGATCGAAATCCAGTTATTAAAATAGTGATTTCATGCTTATTTTGATCATTTTAAGCACTTAAATACGCTTTAAACAATAACATTAGAGAAATAAGCGATTTCCATCAAGAATTGTAGAAGCCATCGGCAGATTTGTTTCAATCTATTTCCTAACATGTTCAGCAATATAACAGTGTTATTTCATGCATTTTAGCAGTGGGAAACACGAGAAAACTTCGGTTTTCTACTTTAGATTCGTTCCAGACATATTGCATAAGTTGTACTTTGTGTGATTTACTGTGGTTCTCTGATCGAAATCCAGTTATTAAAATAGTGATTTTCATGCTTATTTTGATCATTTTAAGCACTTAAATACGCTTTAAACAATAACATTAGAGAAATAAGCGATTTCCATCAAGAATTGTAGAAGCCATCGGCAGATTTGTTTCAATCTATTTCCTAACATGTTCAGCAATATAACAGTGTTATTTCATGCATTTTAGCAGTGGGAAACACGAGAAAACTTCGGTTTTCTACTTTAGATTCGTTCCAGACATATTGCATAAGTTGTACTTTGTGTGATTTACTGTGGTTCTCTGATCGAAATCCAGTTATTAAAATAGTGATTTTCATGCTTATTTTGATCATTTTAAGCACTTAAATACGCTTTAAACAATAACATTAGAGAAATAAGCGATTTCCATCAAGAATTGTAGAAGCCATCGGCAGATTTGTTTCAATCTATTTCCTAACATGTTCAGCAATATAACAGTGTTATTTCATGCATTTTAGCAGTGGGAAACACGAGAAAACTTCGGTTTTCTACTTTAGATTCGTTCCAGACATATTGCATAAGTTGTACTTTGTGTGATTTACTGTGGTTCTCTGATCGAAATCCAGTTATTAAAATAGTGATTTTCATGCTTATTTTGATCATTTTAAGCACTTAAATACGCTTTAAACAATAACATTAGAGAAATAAGCGATTTCCATCAAGAATTGTAGAAGCCATCGGCAGATTTGTTTCAATCTATTTCCTAACATGTTCAGCAATATAACAGTGTTATTTCATGCATTTTAGCAGTGGGAAACACGAGAAAACTTCGGTTTTCTACTTTAGATTCGTTCCAGACATATTGCATAAGTTGTACTTTGTGTGATTTACTGTGGTTCTCTGATCGAAATCCAGTTATTAAAATAGTGATTTTCATGCTTATTTTGATCATTTTAAGCACTTAAATACGCTTTAAACAATAACATTAGAGAAATAAGCGATTTCCATCAAGAATTGTAGAAGCCATCGGCAGATTTGTTTCAATCTATTTCCTAACATGTTCAGCAATATAACAGTGTTATTTCATGCATTTTAGCAGTGGGAAACACGAGAAAACTTCGGTTTTCTACTTTAGATTCGTTCCAGACATATTGCATAAGTTGTACTTTGTGTGATTTACTGTGGTTCTCTGATCGAAATCCAGTTATTAAAATAGTGATTTTCATGCTTATTTTGATCATTTTAAGCACTTAAATACGCTTTAAACAATAACATTAGAGAAATAAGCGATTTCCATCAAGAATTGTAGAAGCCATCGGCAGATTTGTTTCAATCTATTTCCTAACATGTTCAGCAATATAACAGTGTTATTTCATGCATTTTAGCAGTGGGAAACACGAGAAAACTTCGGTTTTCTACTTTAGATTCGTTCCAGACATATTGCATAAGTTGTACTTTGTGTGATTTACTGTGGTTCTCTGATCGAAATCCAGTTATTAAAATAGTGATTTTCATGCTTATTTTGATCATTTTAAGCACTTAAATACGCTTTAAACAATAACATTAGAGAAATAAGCGATTTCCATCAAGAATTGTAGAAGCCATCGGCAGATTTGTTTCAATCTATTTCCTAACATGTTCAGCAATATAACAGTGTTATTTCATGCATTTTAGCAGTGGGAAACACGA